>RXIC02000178.1:0-76907 GCA_003952965.2 Morella rubra | reverse complement strand
TCTGAAAAAGGTTCTAGATGATATACTTGGTTTATTAGGGTTAGTTCCCTATTTTAGCCTGGATAATGCCAGGTCCCGGATATTTTCATGCTAGGGATAAGTTTCAAGTAGAATGAAATCTTGTTAGGTTAGACGGCATTGGGGTTTTGAATTAAAATCAGTTTTTTTTATTCAATGAAGATAGAGAAGTTGGTTTTCATACCACTTTCCTATGCCCTTCGGATAAGAAAAGACTTATAATGTCTGACGGCCTCCACGAAAATCAAACGTAGACGTATCGGGTGGTGGAGGGGTGCTGTTGAATGCCCGTAAAGATGGCTCACTCTCGAGAGTATCATTAGAGCGAACTATCGGATAAATAGTTGCCGGGAGGGAAAGATGGTGAGAAGGAAAATATTCACACGATATTTATAGTGAGATATATAATACAACGCAGAAATTCATACTCGATTATAGTAATTTTGGTGACCTTGTTTTACATCTACGAGACTAAGTTCGAAATACCTTGTGCTCCCACATAGGCGGGCATTTTTCCAACCCTCTTTCGTAAGAACTAAGAATTAGTCGACTGGCGAAGGAATCAAGAATGGCGACAAGTGAAAATTGTTATTTATTCCATCCTTCTCTAAATCTTAGAGCAAATAAAATGCATACACTAACTGCGAAAAATTCAGAATAAGAGCAAATAAACTTAAAGAGATAAAGTATGAAAGGAAGGTCAGGGAGTTGATGGTCATGAGATGCCGCCTAAAGGTACGCAGGTGATTTTGTAAAAAAATTGATTGAAGCACAAATCATCATTAGAGAGCCCTATAATGGTCATTATCCGTTAACCGGGGAGGAGCTTACCTATTATGTGAAAGATACCATCTTTCCAGAGAATTGGGATGGTATCCCCCAATCTTAGACATATTAGATTAGGAGTTAGATTCACCTTATTATTGGAATCAAAAGTCTCATAAAACCCCTTCGATAGACCAAAAGTAGTTAGAGCTAACATCTGCGATAACATTTCTTAACGATCAAGGAAAAGCTGAAAAAAAGTTGGAATTAAAAATAGAATATCACGAGAGAGGATCTGTTTGCATAACTGTAGGTTTTCTTCACTACCCACACCGTACGCGTGAAGAACTCAGATGTGAAGAAAATATAACCGAAAGAACTCAGGAATGGTTAGATCCCATTAAGCGAGAGACTGTAGGGTATTGAGAACACAGGGTCATAGGTGACCATTTATCGCACGGCGAGTGACTTAACGCTCAATCCAATTTTTTATTAACTTTTCTGTTCTATTGATCATATGCCTACCATACTAAGAGCCAAACCATGCGAGCGTGACCGATTAGAGAGACGTGTTCTAAACTATGAAGTAGGGAAATGAGCAACCAGAATATTTGAACCAACAATCAGGTCTGGGTAACCTAATACAGACGGCTTTCCCTTTCAAATAATTAAGCACTATCAAACTAATTGGTTATCTTTTGTAAAGAGGCAATACTAACCGAAAACACAAAATGTATCCTCTTAAATCGGCCTTCCTTCTTTTACCCATTTCACATTTGAAGAAAATGCGTGCGATTACCAATTTATGAATCTTGTTATTGTGAGAATTGATCAGAGCATTCCGAAAATAGAACTCATGATGAAACTCAAATAAAGCGCCAAATTGGTTCACTGCCCAAATGGATATCGGTTCGTGAACCTAACACAAATCTAAGGTATATATGATTTGCTTGGTATTGTTGTAGTTTATTTTAGTCTATGCTCAAAACCTAACTCTTGTTGAAAAGAACTTTCTCTCCGTATTCTATAATTCTTTTCTCGATCTACCCTTTATTCTGAGATCACAGCACATATTAGTCTAATGCAGGATCCGTTAACTAATTCGGGTCGAATACTGCCCATCTAACATTATTACTTTCTTATTGATATGGTATGCCACATCAACGTTGTTTTGAACGTATTGCAAGAAAGAAAGCGAAGAAATGGTCTTAATTTGTGTGTGCTATATATTGCTTGTGTAAAGCCATTTAGAAGAGAACCGACTCATTAAGTTAAAGATAAGTTGTGCCTGATGGATTTCCCTATATCGCGGATAAAAGATCTACTCTCGCAGCTCGATTGAGCTTCTTTAACGTCACGCCAAATAATGGCTTAGACTGGTATACGTAATACATACTTTACTGCTTCGTACACCACTCGACATAAGGTGAGTAGCCCTGGTGGCAGTACCGGAAGTATTTCGGAACACTCCGCTCCCATAAAAGCATGAGATAGCACACTGAGCAATTCACGGGTATTTTTTTAGCAAGTTTCATCCCCATTTTGTAACATTAATGAATGAACACAAGCGCTCGTTACCATCCCCGGTGCTTTTAAGGTATATTTTTTGGTCTTAATTCGAGTTCTATGTATTGCTAATAAGCTCACAATGATACTAATATTCGGCTCTCCATCACACGAAAGAGGTAAACAGAGATGCGTGAAAGTACCCCACTATTATGGGTTGCCTTAATATCTTCGCTCGTTTTTTTCGGAGACAGCCATGTCCCATCTTCGAACTGAGTGTCCTTTCAGTGGCGAGCTGCCTTCCTTTATTGAGCTGCTAATTTTCCTTCGTAATAACAGCAGAAAGGTGAAAATACCTCATATTCCAGTCATTAGACTCTCCAGAAGTAGATGAAGATTGCAGGGGAACGGAATACATCCGAGAATTGACTTCATGATAACATAATTATGTGCAGTCCGGCGCACCGTGTTCAAGAGAGCTTCCATTTGTTTGAAGTGAGCTTACCCTTCGTATAGTTATCTTTGCTGTGAGTTTGATTCACGCACGTTCGCTCTTACCCGTAAATGGTACATCACACCAGTGACGCAACTATGGAGTAAGGAGAGTAGAATAGAGGTGGGGCCTTTGATTGGCACTAGTGAATAGCCTATTGTTTTGTGATGGTTACGAGTATCACCTATGTCGTTAGGCAGAGTTTAGCTGGGACCTTTACGTGCCGCAACGTCCACACGGACCTTTTATTCTACCTATTAATGTATGCCCTCTCCCATCTCTTCTGTGCAGTCGACCCTGGTGTCTTGTAGGCATTTGAGCCTCTTCGTAAAGGGTTATTCGGGAAGACACAGATAACGCTTACTGAATTCTGCGATTCCTGGTAGACAACTGATAATCTCCTCGCCCTTCCGTTCTCTATGTTCTCTGACACCCTTATCCGCAACACTTTCGATTTCTATCACTAACTCTACGCATTAAATCCTAGGCTAGCTTTGCGGTGCTAGAAATAATGGCATAAAAGTTGGGTGTCTCTGAGCACTTCAGCCTCCATCATGTCCCAAAAGATGGGAAGCAATGATCAGGAACATAGTTTTAGACACGCTGGTCTGAGTTGTTGCCCCTTATTTTGTGGAATTTGAATGACACACTCAATCTTAAAGTTTCGCAACCTTATTAAGATTTAATATGTCCCCAACTCCTCTTTTCTAACAATATTTTAAGATCGATTTTTTATCAAAACATGCCTTATAAAGAGGACTGAAACCCATAAAAAACAAAATATGACTGTAAACAGCTCGAAGTGAATTACAAACACGTTTTCTACTCATATCCCCATCTATTTTTGAGAGTGAGAGCCTTTGCTTAATAACGGTATATTTTTTCGGGATATGAGTTTTTGTGCATGAGATTATCTCAACCACGCTTTCTCTGCTGATCTAACCAAGTAGAATAACCAGTTCCCAAATCCATCTACTCCTCACAGCATACCTAGCCAGTCCCTTATCGGCATACTTGAGTCGACTAAAACACCAAAGCCATCTATTGAGCAGAAGAACGAAGGTCACGTTGTAAGAGCGAGCCATTCCCGACGCCACAATTTTTTCTATCGTTCTGGTCTGAAGAGATAAAGCCAATCTTATATTACCAGAGTACCACATACACAAGATTTTACAGAGGCCCCAAGGAGCTCTTTGGCTCTGTTAAGAGATGTTGACCCCCAACTTTGACCAACAAATCTACCTAAACACTCTTTCAAACGCCAAGTCCCGCCATCAGGGAACTAACCTGAATAAAAGGGGGAAGCTCACCCAGCAAAGGGGAGCTGTATTATTACGAATTTCAGTATTTGTGAGCGAAGGAGCCTCGAGCGGCCATATCCAATTGCCGCGATATTTGATGCACTGCTATGCAGATTTAACGCATAGCACCATGAGACTCATCTGCATTTGAGGACTAGCCTCGCCTTACCGAGACGTACCAGTGACGTTTGCCGCCGCCTCGCGGTCGCCCGCCCTTTTCCCGCCTCTGACCGTCTGACCGGTTCGACTCCCAAGTTTCTATCGAACACATTTGATATACCGGCCATATCGTCTCACACGCTCGACTTATACAATTAGTCGCAACGAATACATTACTCTGTACTGCACACGCGACTCCAGCAGTCGCAGATGCTACTCCACGCGCCATAAGCAGCACAATTACCCAAAAATAACGCCACCGAACTAAGATTATCCACGCCGTTCTATGTTCATTGGAGAGAGAAAAGTATGTTGAAATGATAGTGTAAGCACATTGTATGCCACAGGCCGTAATACGACGCGAGCATGTTTTTGTGACCCACGTTCTCTACACCAATCGCCACCTGTCTAGTTGGTTCCCTTTTTCTTTTTTGTGCTTATTGTCACCCCTAGCGAGGCTTTTTTTGTTGTGCGCCATAGAAATGCCGTCGGTCAGACCAATTCAAAAGATCCATTAAGCACCTAATCTATTTCTTATGGGAAGTGTTCCGCGCTAGTGAAACAGTTTGGTCCGCCTCCACTCCTACAACCCATAATACATCCATTGTGTGGGTAACAAATAGAGACTTATTACAGCGGCGATGTGGTGGACATCACACATTCTAAGGGCCGTTTTTGGCAGTGCTTGAACATAGAGAGTTGCTCGATAAATGTGAGCACATGCACGCCGAGCTTTGCGTACAGGTTCGCGTTACATACCAGGAGTCTAACAGGTCTGTGCGAGCCCAATATAGATACTCGCTACTGAAGCTAGTGAAAACAGACGCCCAAGGATAAATCACTTGGGGGTGGACCGTCGGACAAGGGGTATCGAACCCTCATACGGTGTCCATTCTTCCACTACTCCTTTTCCTTGCTATCTCTTCCATTGTTTGTTCATCTTACATATAGTTAAGAGCGGTTTTAGGAAAAATCTCTATAGCTGGTAAAAAAAATTTGATTTTCCTCGCAGATTTCATGCCCCGCTCTTCCGTTTGGTGTAATTACTTACCGCCGCTATAAAATATTTGAAGAAAGCCGTAGGACTGGGTTATGGATCAACGAGGCAGGATTCGAATTCTATTAAACGCATAAACCGAGCGGTCCGTAATTCCAAGTGTGAACTTGAAGTAAGGACGCGCAAGCTTTGACACCGAACTGTAGGAACTTAGTAATTGGGCCTAAATCAGTCCCTAATCTACGCCTGTGGCTATTCAATAAGAGTTGCCTTTCATTTAAAGGTAAGCGAGGGTGGAGTTACACTGATCCGCTGAATAATCTATTATCCGAAGACCCTTCCTCCGAGTTTGTTGATGTTATCGCCATAATAACAACCTGGAAGACGGTCGAGCTGACCGCGCGCTACCCGATTGCGAAGCCTCGTGTTGTTTTTTTTTTTTGTGTATTTTATATGGTTTTGATCCTGACGGCATCCGGATAAAAAAGAACTATCATTGTTATCTCCCAGAGAATAATATAAATCCTTGTGAGTGAATATGGTATTCGGCGGTAGTCAATCAACACTAACTGAAATGGGAAGTTGAGACCAGGGGAGAAGAATAAGGTAGGTAGAGGATATTTTTATCTATCTTCTATAAATTCTATATACTATAACCTATTTTGTATTTTGAGGCCAGTGTAAATAATATATTTAAAATTAAATAGGATAGTAATAATATCACATATCATCTAACTATTACGCCTTAACGATTCGGTCACGCCAGTAAGACCGCGGAGATGTATAATAATCATAAAGGACCAACGGGAAAGTGGCGCCACCTTTATAATACACGGAGCGGTGGCAATGTAACTCTTAGCGCGCAGTGATAGACTTTGTGGATTGGTTACATTCAATTAGTTCTTTACGTGTCCTCTAGTTAATATTTGTCTTGTCAGCTGTGCTGTGTTCGACTGAGTATTCAGGATTTCTGCGTCTAGTAGTGCCTGCATGGTTTTTTTATGACCCAAGAGTATCTCTGCTGTTTTGAGTTGCCTTTTTTTTTGAGAGCATACGGACCACGACTGTTATATGGGACCATTCAGTTGTTAATACGTGGCTGGGTTCCGTGCTTCAATTATTAGGCCCGCACCCGGAGACGCATCCATAACGTCCGACACCCAGCGGCAGGGACCCCGCGATCCCCCAACTCGTGCCCTTATAATAATAGAATTGTGCTGAAGGCTTGAGGCCTGCCAACTCGTGCCATTGCGTGCTCTGACAGTGTATGTCCCGTGTTCTTTTTTTGTTCGCGCACTGATTACGTGATATTAGCGTGTTCTTTGAGTGTCACTTTTTGAGACCCTTTGGGATTATTTTGGCTTGGAGGCACCCAGTTTTTCCAACTGCCCTGCACCTTCATGGCTGTTTGTTGTGCATTTTTGTCCTAATGTAGCTTGGGGTGAGGTCTAGGAGTTATGACCCGAAAGCCCATCAGGCATTATGGGGTCCTTGCCCGCCGCCTGCGCTCGTCGCGACACCGATTGGTCTGTTTACCATGGTATTGTTTTCCGCTTGTGTCGTACTACTTGCTGTTCGCGTACATATTCGGTGGATACTGCGCTCTTATGATTTTGAAACATGTTCGACCTGAGCTTTATGACTTTTGTGTGCCCCATTCAAGCCTGCACTCGCGACAATTAGGGAGACCATTTTCCTTTGATGAGTGGCTGGAGATAGAGGTCAAGGTTTTTTCACACACGACTTCATATTGATCCGTGTCACGGACTTGACCTCTCTTGGAACATAACGGAAACACCACTTATAGAAATTTAAATTCAGCCGATTGTCTTTCCCTACGGGTATTCTTTTACGGCTGACGTTAGGTTTACATGTGCGTTTGCTGCTGTTATATGCCGTGGATTAGTTTAGGCCCCTCCGGGTTGGTGCTTGTGGGCAAGAAGAGTTTGGAGAGTTGACTTTTATATGGGTCGCTTTTTTTGCCTTGAGGAACGGAGGGTTTATCAGAGCTGGGGGGGATTAGTCGCGTTGGCCTTGTGTACGTGGGGTATCCCTGTGGTTCGCTAATTTATAATTTCACATGATCCTTACCTTAGATTTAGCGCCATTTCTGGGCCATTTTCAGATGGCCCTGCTCTTCTGGTGAGTCTTCTTAGATGGTGTTACGCTGCCTTTAGGTGCCCCTATCATATCATTTTTGTTTATTTCCCTCCTATATGTTCTTTGTAGCCGAAATATTCTATGAGACATTGGCTTGGCGAATAGAAAGCAAGTGAATTGTGTGTTGGAATTTGTAATAGGTTATGTCATCGGATTCAAATATAGTGGATTTAGATTTTTCATGAATCCCTAATCCATTTGCGTTGGAAAGGCACCTTGGCACTCCTAGGTAGAATTGATTTGTGAGGGTTTATCTAGATGAGGACTTATTTTTTGCTTCATCAGATTTCAGAGCCCTTAGAATAAGCTTAGTGTGGGAGTATGGCACTTTTGTCAGCAGCATGCCCTCTTCTTCGTGTGCTAGTTTATATATTGGCTTTTTTTATATTTATTGCTCTTTTTCTTCATAAGTTGACAGAGTTATTTTTTTTATGTGTGTACCTCTTTTATTGATAGTATTGATTGTCATTTGATTTCCTGTTCGCGAGCTGTAGCATTTTTGTTAGTGATCTTGTTATTTATACTATCTGGTGTAGGCTGCGGAAAGCAGATTAGTGGATTTTCAGCATAATTTCAGTTGTTGAATATGAATTGGAGAAAAGCGCTCTTAATTTATGGGGGCCAAATAGATACGTGGGTTGATATCGATTGGCCCTTCTGATATCCACTTGCTTATCTTCGAGCATGCGTGCGTATACCCATCACGGCCGTAGATTGAAGCATTGGCATTGGGGAGGTTTACATAATTCTGTATTACCCATTATTGACAAGATCACATTGCATTCCATCGAATTTTGCTTTCTAGAGCCACTATAACTGAAGAACTTCGCGGGCTTGCCAGTGCTGCGGAATTACTACCAATAACTATCATTTTCTCCGAACTTTTTTTGCAATGACGCCACTCTGCAACTACCGCTCGTTACTAGGGGATTCGCGTAATAGTCAAGTTTGGTCGGACCCGTTTTTTCACCTGACGTTGTTGGGTAGCCCCGGCTACAGTGTTGGCGCGTAAGAGATTGCGCTTACTTTTCACCGGGTTCTACAAAGTGCTCCAAGTCGCCGGACGACACATTTCAACACTTCTCGTCCACTTTGCTATACTCGACAATCAAGTTAGCCCCAATGGGACACTCATACCCTGTGCGCGTATTCTATTGGGCACAGGCGGCACTCACTGTCCGAAAAACTCCCGGACAAACCTATAAGCAGCAATCATTTGGAAGCTTAATGCTGCACTCTCACCAGGGGCACTCCAGCATTCGGTCATAAGAGCTATAGCATCCTATAAGGTGCAGATGCGCCCAGGAGCTCTAGACATTGGGTTATTTCCGGTTTGTGACATGTAAAGTTGTATTGTCTGGCCTCTCTTAACCCCCTGCACTTCGGATTTCCGTCTACGCCTGGTGTGAAGGACGTTTTGTCTGATCCATCATTGGGGGGCTTGCCTTCGGGAATCCACAGCGCGAGCAGAGATGAACGAGGAAAGAGGACTCCAAGGACTGCGTTTTTGTTCACGCCGCAGGGGGGAAGACTGACATGCTAAACTATTGGAGGAAGCAGAACTGTTCATCTCAGTTCGCGGGTCGTGTGCGATTGTCACGCTTCGCACTTTGTTAGAGCCCATACAGACGATCCCTAGTTCTATAAGTTCCCCGAATGTGGAGGTCACGAACAACGCTGGAGTCGACTGGCATGTCGCATCCCTTCTCACCCCCCCCTGCCTTTCGCCTACACCACTCCTGGGGTTTTTATTGTTGCCTTTCACGAAAGAGGGAATTGAGCGCTAATATATTCCTGTATCCGTCAATTGTTTTTCTCTCGGGAGTATTGCTATTCTGAGTGATGCGTATAGGTTCATATGCCGGCTTTCGCTATGCGTGATGGGGTTTAGTCCGATTTTCCCTGGCCTAAGTACCCGCTCATTGGGATGGCGTCTATGTGTACCATGACCTATATATAGTGGGGTCCTTGTCAGCATCTTTTTGAACCTCTTCGTGTGTGATGACGGCTTCTCACATATCGCCATATGGAGCCACAGCCGAATATTATTGATGGGAGGCTGCGCTTCCCTGTCAATCTATGATGCTTATATCGTGAATTTTATCACAGAGCATCCATTTGCAGTGAAGCCGCCGCCAATGTGTTCCTTTGCCAAAAGTGCGTTGCATCTCAGAACAAATTCCTGTTACAAAATGCTGCTGTTGATGATCACATTCAGGTCTTATTTTGGACAGTAATGCTGGATGACCATTGGAAGTGCACCTGGGTTGGGCCTCTGACAGTGTTTGGTTTCTTGTCCGACTTATTTTCTTGCCACGAGACAGCTGGATGTTAGGTTCCGAGCCAGGTGTGTTCCTCGCGGGAGGTAGTCTTAACTTATCGATGAGTCGGATTACAAGCGCGATGATTATGGTGCGAGTTTCCGGCGTGTTTTATGCTTACAACAACTTATACCATACACAGCTTGTTGATGTGTGTATGCCCTTGTCTCGTTCTGCCTGATGCTCTTTCCACTGCCGATGCACTCAAAGACCGTTTAGGGATCTCTTATATGGTGCTGCTCAACTTAATCATTTGGTGATCAGCGGCACCAAGTTCCCGAGCCATGACACGATATGGTCCTTTTGCAGTCATTATACCAGTAGTTGGTACAGTATGCCCAGGAGTGGGTGTGTGGTCTTAACCGACCAGAATTCTACCATGACGGAGAGGACTTCATAAGAGTAAGAGTGGGCAGGTTTTTGTGCTAGTGTGTGGGCAAGGATTAAGAATATGACAATTCACATTCAGGACCAATGCGAGGCATTGTGTGGCCGTTAGTGTGCAGAGATCCATTCAGGACAATGCTATTATTGGTCAGGAGGTGTTGCATTCTATAAAAGCTAAAAGAGGGCGTAAGGGTTTGGTTGCTATTAAACCTGTGGAGATAAGTGAAGAAACTACACGCCTATGACCGGGTCATGACGAATCACAGTCTCATTTTGGTCTACATATTGAAGCGCCTGACTACGGCGAGTGATTCTTGAGTTTCCTCTGGGGTTTATGGAGGAGAGTTTGAGATGGTATAGGATGGGTTATATACGATTTGGAGGGTAAATGAGCAGCAGTGTCCATAATGCACGATATTTATCGTTACTTCTGCTATATCTAATATAGTGATTCATCATAACTCAGGTTAGTACGACTTGTAATGAGTGGTTTCATGGGCCCGCCTCCCAGACCTTTGTGTTTTCTCTTCGCTTCTGCGCAGTCCTTCCATCTCCCTCGCGAATTCCTTGGATTGGAGTATCGAGCTACTACCCTTATAGCAGTTTGGTAGGAGAATTCTCTGTGTATGATCTATCCTTTATTTCAGTAAATTTTGCATTCTTGTGGACTCCCCGAGCAAGTTGCATCTTCTGATCACAAGTTGTCAGTGTCCTACTCAAACCAAGGAGATATTTTTATAAGGGTGGTAAGCCCATAATTCTATTTTGGTCATATTATTACTGATATGGGTCACGAGTTCGGGATCGGGAGTAAGCCATCCCTCATGGAATAATGTCTCCGCACCAGTGTACCCTTTTGTGATTACTTCGATGACAAAGCACTTCTTACTCCATCTACTACTAACATCTGACTCTTTTCGCGCAACGAATAGAGGCCACCAATTCAATTCGTTTTCGCTAAAGAACATTCATCTTAGGCCTGCCCTTAAATGCCAGGTGCATAGACAGTACACTAGCTACCGGACCAACATACTACGCAGAGCTCGTCCTCATTTCCCGCGAGCCACGGTATCACCCACTCCTTGACCGTACAAGGATCTTGTTTGTTTTCTTCATCTCGGTATGCCACATTAATTCGCACATCAGACAAAAGATGCACAATATCCGTATAGTGGAATAACTCTTTACTCTTCCACAAACACATGAGCTCGAAAACATAAATTAACGCAGAGGTAGGAGCGAAAAGAGAGATTGAACTGGACTCTGACTCATACTAATTTGATATTTTCTTCGGTTAATTTGTGGGCACTTCGAATACTTCTTTTGTGTCAGTGGTGCCCCTACCATCCTATAAGACGAAATCCCAGCACTACGGAAGTGACTTCCTGGCTACTATTATGCTCATCAGGCTAAAAAAATTAGACAGGTCATTCTGCGGAAGAGCAGAATGTGAAACTTAGAAGGTAACCAACATTCCGAGATCACAATACCCCGATGATATACCACCCCGTCATACGAATGAATCAATAACGACTACGCGAAGATTCCTCCTCTGCTTCGTTGGCAGAAGAGACAACACAACTTAGTAAAGGAAAGACTTCACTGTCCGACTGAGCGTTGACATATCAAGATGAATTTAACATGACAGAGCAGCACGTGGATTTCCTCCTTAGTCTCTCAGAACGAAGGACTGAGAGACAATTAAGCATTCAGGATCGACCAGGAGCTTAGATTCCAGCAACATGTCAGCTGCACTGCGATCATTCTGTATATTACTTCTCATCCATGAATCACAACTGCTCTCACAAACCCGAACACCACGACCTGCACCGGTATAGACCGCATTCAAACGTAAGTTGCCAACAGAAGACCAAATCTCCATAGCGGTCAAATAGGCTTTTTTCATATCGAATAAGGTTCTAATAGCTGATATTCCGAAGTATACCCTCTCCAACTGGACCGACGATCCCTTTTAGCCCTTGGGGTGGGGATATAAGGAAAGTCCTGCGAGGACAGCACTCAATTTGACCGAATTCAGAGAGTACGCATATTGTTGTGGCCCTTCTGGCAAACTGGAAATCTCCACTGAACGCCACACGTCTCAAAATGCACGCACGCTTCCGTGTTTATCGAGGGCATATTTGTTGCTGTTATCATTGCAGGAAGGTCCCTTTTGCCAAAATTTTTAACCCACTCTCCAGCTGTTCTTGGAGGCTTGACCTCACCGTCATGAAATCTTTCACGCCGATTCAGCGTCTGTACCTTGTACACCACATTACTCGACCACCACGCTCAACCTGTGGTTCTGAGAGGAATACCGCTCAAGTTCCTATACGACTAGTGGTGATGGGCTGTCACGCACGCCGTTCGTGGCTAATGCAGCAGCCCATCAGGACAGCTACATTCCCGGTCTAAGTTGTTTTGTATTTACCAGCATGGTATTAACAACGTTCCGTACGCGGGCTTGTCAAATAACCGGAAACCCTAGATCTTTCCTGGACGCATTACCTGAGGTTTTTTTTATTTATGCGTTACTTTGGCGCGCCGTAAGCACAAGTTCCTCAAAAATGTCTATAGGGGAGTAGAAATTATATAGTGGCGGTATTTAGCGCAACCCAATTCCGAGGGGACCCGAGGCTGCCACTTTGTACCCACTCCGCGCATAGGAGACCTGTAATACCATTGGCATTAGATATTTATATTTTTTTAATACCCACAACTTTTTCTCTGCGCCAAAAGACAATCAGGGCCGTTTTCATTAATGTCACTTAGCAGGTATTATTTGCCCACATATTTTCATTTAAAGATCTGTAGCCATAGAGTCTAAATATTTCAGAGTAATATCCCGCCGCCTCATCCAATTCTATCCGGAGAGGGAAGATTGGTAAATAGATGCTGGGAAGGTTGGAGAGATTTATTTACCAATTTATCCACTGGAGTATTTGCTAGGGGTCACACTAACTATTACCCTCATATACAGCGCATCCGTAGATGGAGCACTGACACTGCTTATTCGCAGCTATCTATGTCTTCCTGCCTGCATGGCCCATCCTCTATACTCAATTGCGCCCTATACAATACCCATTACAGATCGTTATGCCACGAGAAGCGTGACCAAGATCTTCTACCGCTCACGAATCGTCCGAAGACCTCCTTGCATACCGTTGGCAGCTGAGGAAGAGCCACAAACAGCTAACCCCTGGACCCACCTATGAATACTACGTTTGCCCGATTATTGCCCACATTACAATCCCTTATTTCCCGAAAGAACGCTTCACTTCAGCACCGCAATCCTTGACTTGGAATATTATCATGCTTCCTTTCCCCTGGTCCCTGCAGTCTACCCACCCAACACTCCTTTTACACACATCGTCTTCTAGGAACCCGAGATAAGCCTTTGTCTCTCTGTGATACTACCCCTGTTAAATCACAGCAGGGAACTTCACAACGAAGCATAACCACTTTTTGAGCTAGACGCAGACCTGTGGGCGACCCTCGCACAACGCAGAAAAACCCTCTCCTGCTCTTTTGGGTTGTGGTTCCCAATAAATTCATATCCGCAGGTAAGCGGAAGCTTTCTCTGTAGAGCAATGTGCGGATGGGCCCTCTTCCGTAAAACCGAAAATCGCCACGGAAGGTAGGTTGCTTAAGAAAAACGTGTCTACTTGCATGAACTGCCAATAAGTCGTTAACAAACTCGCAAAGCCTTTCCACCACAGGCAACAGCTTGACTTCTCCGAAAGTTTTTCTGCAGCAGCAGTCAAATGGCTTTCATCTCAAAGATTGCAGGATTTACAGGGGAGAGTTTGTGGTCCAAGCACTTGCAGCCCCATGCAGTTGCAGATACCCAAAATGAACAATGCCCCGGAGCATTCGGGATTTCAGCAATAAGTAGGATCGCTGGGAGGGAGGGGCAAAATTTACGTTCTAACGACAGCACCGGAAGGATACCCATTAAGTCATATAACGACAACCACCAGTCATGGTGCAATGAGCCTTTCTACCACACTCAATTTGCCCTTTGATTTAGCTGAAACTCGCACGTCCTTTGCCGCCTACCAGCCTTTCCCTAAAGTAAAGAAATTCGATCCCCTCTCTGCCGAAAAGCTAGACCTCACAATGGGCTACAGTCCAGACCATATTTTAGAGTAACAGAGCAATGATGCTTTGAGGCAAGGTTATGAAAAAGACAAACTTCATAACGACCTATCCCGTAATAGAGGCATAACGGCCCGAGTCGGCCACACGTTTGTTCACATAGGTTGTTTCATGTTAGCGTAGTATTGAGGACACTATTATAGCAACCAAACATCGCTCCTCATTTACTACCTTTTCAATTTACAGGTGCTTTCGCAGATAGAAGAACTCGTTCCTTTTCTTAAACCCCGGAAGGCCCACGTTTGACAGCGGACAAAATACTCACTTACTAAAACAACCACTATAGGGCCTCTTTTTCCCATATCAACAGCCACAGTATAGTTCTTCGCCTAACAGATTCATGATAGTAAAACGACGTGATTTACCACCGAGCGAGTATGAGCCCACTTTGACTCCACTCCACCCTTACATCCATATCTAAATGCTATAAAGCCCAAATAGGACCCTCGATGTGTTGTACACCCTACTCTAAAAACGCTCCCAATCTGTGTATGAAGACCTGCACGCTCTCTCTCTCGCGAGCCAATTGCGATCCGGAAAAATAATAGGATTTGCAAAAAACTCAAACTAACGTTCAGTGGGCTCTTTTTCCGGGCTTCACGAGAAACCCTGGCGTGGCAAGAAGCCACTGGTCCGAATTTCTTGATGTGGAAGGAGGAAGAGAAGGGGGCGGAGGAGATTGTAAGTTTGTGTTGGACTTCATTGCAGAGGAAGATGAATTTTCACGAGGATTGTCTTTTTTCTCGTATTTCGAATGCACTTTCTTCATGGGCGGAGGTTTTTGCTTCTCTCTCTGAGGAGAGGTTTTTGCTTCTCTCTCTGAGGAGAGGTCTTTGGGCTGAAACACTTTATGGTTGCGCTGGGATGGCAGGCCAAGGCGGCTAGAGAAGCTGCTATGAGGCATTTTTCTGCCATTGTTTCTTTTTGTGAAGATGGTTTTCCTGCAGAGAACTCCTATTCAATGTGATTCAAATTTCAACGCAATGTCTCCAAATTCGAAAACTTTTTGCATATTTGAAAGAGCTTAAATTATGGGCAAAACGCTTTTAAAACATTTCCTTCTTAGACTAAATTGGGTTAAAAAATTCTAGAGAACGCTCGTCAAATTGGTCAAAGTGGCGGTGCCCACCATGGGCCTAAATACAAAAATCACCCGTACGAAACTTTCAACCAAACCCAAATAAAGAAACGAGAGAGATTGCGATTGGAACGATACCTGTAGACCTGTAGGGGAATAGGTGACGCACTGACGCGTATACGACTACCTCTATTACGTGGCCCTCCTTAGCCGCTCGAGACCCAACGGTTAGCAACAACTAAGCGCTTAAATTGCTCATCCGAGACCAGCCTAAGGTTAAAAAACTGCCTCCACTCAGAAACATTTGCAAAATTTTTGCCTCTGGAAAAAGGTGTTTTCTGTGAACTTAGCAGGCGAGCGATCATGGGCTCCCAGACCTTCTTAGAGGTGTTGCTGGCCATACTCCTTCCACCAGTGGGTGTCTTCCTTCGCTATGGCTGTGGGGTACGTAACACTTTTCTGATCTTGTTTTGGCTGGCAAACTTGTTCTCTATCTGTTTGTGGGGTGGGTGTTTGGCTGTTGTGATTCGTTTTTAGAGTTAATTTGTCATGAATCAATGCAGGTGGAATTCTGGATCGATTTGCTGCTCACGATTTTGGGTTACATTCCAGGAATTATATATGCAGTCTACGTGATTACTCGATGAGTATGTTGCTCTTGATCGAGTGGATCAGGCTGCTTTATCTTTATGTCTATTTATCTTTGTTTAGTCATTGTATCTTTGGACTTTATAGTATAATATGAAGGGATTCTGTTTGTGTTAACGTCTCATTTGTGTTCACCTGCACGAAGGAAAATACCTATAAATAATAAATTAGATCAGTCGAAAGGGGATATATTATCTTCTACAAGTGTAGATTGGAAAGTTAAATTATTTCAATTATTACGAGATTCCTCTGCAATTCTCTCTGCAAATTACGTAGTAGGGATAGACACAACAACCTTACCTTAAGAATTGGGAGTTTTCTGTTTAGGTTTTAGGTTTTTTTTTTTTTTATGGTTATCCAAATGAAATCTTGATTTCTCCGAGAAAGATGACTAATTTGTTTCCTTATTTTGTTCTAATTGTAGCTTATTAGTTTGGTAATCTTTCACCAATTATGGAAAAGGATTGACATTTCTTTTCGAGACGTGATGTTATGTTCAATTTTATTTATTTTTTCCTTACTCGATCTTCTCGAACTCTTACCATATTTCATTGTATAAAATATTTCTAAAATTAAGTACTGTTTCATTATCTACAGTGGTCAAAAAGAAAAGCTTTCTTTTATTTATTTTTACCATAAGACACCAAACTTTATTAGATAATGGGCATAGTATAATCAAGGAGATCAGTCACAGCTCCAGAGACGAAGCAAGGGGTTGTGTGGGTGGGCCGTGGCCCTAGGCCCCCACAATTTTGCTATATATATATATAGGGTTAATTACAAAAATCGTCTATGAACTTATATCCCAATCTTAAATACTCCTTACACTCAAACTCGTTGCAACCAGTCACCTTAAAATACCTGTCGCGTTTCAATTGGGTTTTTGACCCAGTTTTGATGTTTTCCGTCACAACTGACATCTAACCCATGCGAAAAGATCAATCTGCCCCAACTTCAACTTCCCTTTTTTACCTTGAAAGATTGTATTTGGTTTAACACCACATGCCTGCATTGCTCGAATTAGTTCCAAGACTCTTTCATGCTGATTGCTCTGAACCAAACTTGAAATAACAGCAT
The DNA here is from genome assembly GCA_003952965.2 of Morella rubra. Classification (NCBI taxonomy): domain Eukaryota; kingdom Viridiplantae; phylum Streptophyta; class Magnoliopsida; order Fagales; family Myricaceae; genus Morella; species Morella rubra. Next base: position 59,839 of record RXIC02000178.1, on the reverse strand, counting down.
TTCAAGTACTTAATCCTAGGTTTTTCATTTCATGAAAAAGGTCCATTGCAATACAAGAGCAATACACACATTCACAAGTATGTTACAGTTCCCTCTCCCTCTATGCTTCCAAAATCAAAGGGAACCCTCTAAAGCTCTGCACCGCCGTGCTCTCAGTGTCCATAAAAGCTACAAAAAACACTTCATCAACAATATCAAAGCTATCCAAACAGAAGGGACAAATGCATAGTGAAGCGGTGGTCATCAAGGATTCTGAAACCCATCGGCCATCGCAGTTTTGCTTTCCATATGCTAATTTAGAGCATGAACAACTAAAAGACTCTCAATTTTCTAGAATATTACCAGTTAAAAAGAAAACCCATCAGCCATCGCAGTTGCTATGTCACTAGAAGCTCAAAAAGAAACTAAAAAAATTATGGAAAGAAGGCGTCACCGTTTTGTTTATTCAAAAAATCCCCATTTGAATTTTGTCAAGTCAAGGTGGTTGAGTGTAACGGCAACTCTCTCCCTCTTTTTAACCACTATCGAATCTAACTGCTTCTCTGCTCTAAACAGTCGAAACATCAAGTTCGCCGCATTAAAGGGTCCCAGTATCTCCCCATTCCCCTCTGCTTCAAACCCATCCCCCTCCATCTCTCTCCTTCTCTGAATCAAAGCAAGCCTCGATTTTTAGTCAATCAAACACATCCCCCTCTATCATCCACGAAGGAATGCCACAACACTCACAACAAACGAGGATTTAAGATCCCATTGATCTGCGCACTCACCCTTACTTTTTGCAGAGACCCATTTGTCCCTTTAATGCCTTTTTCCTGAAAATTAATGGGGTAAATTGGGTTGGGGATTAGTGGGTCAAAACGCACCGGATTTGGCATTGCAAGTTAATTAGAATAGAATGGGGGTAGATTGGTCTTTTCGCGTGGGCTGGATGTCACTTGTGACGGAAAATATCTCATTTAACGCCAAAATTAGGTCAAAAACTCAATTAAAACGCGACAAATATTTTAAGGTGCCTAGTTGCAACGAGTTCGAGTGTAGGGGGTATTTGAGATTGAGATATAAGTTCGTGGGGAATTTTTGTTTTATGTAATTGGTCTCTCAATACTAAGTTCATTTTGGCTTTCAAAATTTCGTTTTATGTAATTGGTCTCTCAATACTAAATTATCAATTTCGTCTCTGCATAGCTCGTAGGTGCAGCTGAAAGGAGTAAGCAGGTAGGCAATAGCCTTCCTAATTACGTCCCCCATTATAAAGGTCCTATATTATAGTAAAATTAAAATTTTTAATTTTGAAGGCTCTATATTATAGTAAAATTAAAATTACGAGGAAGAAAAAAAATTTAAAATTTTTCAGATAATACTCAATGAAAGGCCTACAAAATAGAAATATTTAAATATTAATTTATAAAATAAAATAAAAATTAAAAATACAACCTAGGAACTAGCACTATTAACATCTCTTTTCAAAATAATATCACTATCAACTTCTATTTTCAAAATAATCATTATTCACAATAAATTCTTGGCTCTTAAAACCTAAAATCACAACTGTCTACCTATTTTATTGTTAATTAAATTAAATTCTTAATTAATTTTTTAACTTTACATTCCCACACCAATGTCATTCGCAAACCAATGTCTAATTAGATTATTATAAAATAATAGGAAACTAATTTATTGGGTAAACTTGAATACAAAAGTTTAATTAGTAATTTTGCATCTAAAAAGGCAAGAAGCAAATTTATGATTTAATTTTAAATTAAAAGACCTCATTTTATGACTCCCCATAAAGCTCACTATAGCCCCCCGTCCCATACTAAGCTCACATAATGGAAAAATTGGACTCTCGAAAGTCCAACTAGCAACAGGTCAAAAGGTCTTAATAGGGCACAGAGGCTAGAGTCCTAACAAGTTGAGAAACCTAATACCTAATGGGCTCAGGTGCCTACACAACAAATGGTGAAAAAACTTGACCTTCAATCATAGAGGTAAAAGTCCAACGAGCAATAGGCCCGAAAGGTCTATAAAGCAATAGGCCCGAAAGGTCTATAAAGCAATAGGCCCGAAAGGTCTTACAGGGGCACAAAGGGTAGAGTCCTAACAAGTCGAGAAACCTAATACCTAATGGTAAGACGACGACAATCGGTGCAGAGCGCACGTGGCAGGATCCATAATTCGTTCTTCCTATCGGATAAGAACTCTATTAGGGCAGTGGAAAGTCGACGAAGTCAACAAAACAGGAGCATGAAGCGGCTCCAAGCAAAACACCAAGAAGGGCATCAAAAGGATAAAATAGCACAACAAGAGATGAAAATGGTCAAGCAAGTAAGATGCACAAGCGCGTGGGCCTTCAAGCGACATCAAATAAGTGAGATGCATGAGCGTGTGGTTCGGTCGGACTAGATTTTTGGTTATGCCTAAATTGAAGGACCAGACCATAACACTTATAAGTGGTCCAAACCGGTTTCTTTTTTTTTTCCCAAAAAAAAAAGCAAATGTCTCAAACAATTTAGTTGCAAACGTGTCAAAAAAATTAAGCACCACAAGTCAAAATACAAATGTCTCAAACACACACAAACAAATACATTAACAAACTAAAAAGCTTGCAAATGTCCAAATGAGTCTCCTCAAGTCTTGCCGGTGGTTGATGTCTCAAGTTCGCTTGCTGTTGTGCTATTGCTTGCCATTTCTGCAAGTTTAAATGTTAATAAATGTTAAAAACAAATAAATATAAGTAAAGCATAGAGAAAATGAAAAGAGAATTAAAATTACAAACACATTTTATTTACCGGAATCCATGTCATAACTCTCAATACAATCCAAAGTTTTTTTGATGTTAATTGGTTCCTTTTCATCCGCACTCTTCAACCAATCCTGGGTGCAAACGAGGGCCTTCACAGTTGTTGGAGCTAATGAACTCCGAAATGGATCAAGTACAGGTCCCCTCGTACTAAAAGTGGACTCTGAAGACACAGTGGAGATAGGGATAGCCAATACATCTCGTGCAATCCTAGCAATGACGAGATATCGTAAATCATTATCTTTCCACCATTTCAATACATCATGTAAGTCTGAATAAACCCAAGAGGGGGGTGAATTGGGTTTTAATAAATTTTAAAAAAATTTTCAAGATAATTTAAGCAGTATAATGTTAAAGCATAGAACATAACAATGAGAGATATGAGCAAGTAAAAAGAAGAGATGGAGTTAAGAGATGACACCGTAATTTTAGGTGGTTCGGCCAACACTTGCCTACGTCCACCCCAAGGCTATTTACTTCCTTGGGCTTCTTTTCACTATTCTTCAAATAGCAAATACACCTTAGCTTCCAGGTGCTAAGGAACCTTTACAAAGCGTTTTTCGAGCTCACACTTCAACTCTTCTTCACAAATCCAAAACCAAAGGATTTCTTCTACCCACACGAGTAGGACCAAGTGTTTACCCAACACTCAAGTGTTTATAAAGGATGGGTACAAAGGAAGATCAAAGAATGGATCTTAAAGCCGAATATACAAGTGTAAAGCACAAAGCAGTGCAATAAGACAAAGATCTCAGTAGAAAGCTGAAGTTTGGCAGAGGAATCACAAGCTTTCTTGGTAGGTGTGGTCTTTTCTCTTCTTCAAAGCACTTTCTCTCTCTAAAAGTTAGGTCGTAGAATAATTGCAAAGTCTATGCATACGATTCTTTCTTCTTCTCTTTTTCTTCTGGTATTTAAATCTTCTTGACTTCAACGGTCATCAAAGCTAGCAAGAAGGACCATTGGAAAGGCGCTCACGTCATTTGAAAGTGATTTGAAGGTTCTGACAAATATTCAAAATTTTTATTAAACCCGTGGCATGTATTGACACATTAAAAATTGAACTGGAGTTGAACTCTCGGGAGTCAGTGCAATGTGTCGACACCATAAAGAATGTGTGACACTTGTCTTGGTCTGAAAAAGATGTCTCGAGTGTAAGTGCAATGTGTCGACAATGTGTCGACACTTATAAGTGCTAGAAAGAAAATCAGCAACTTTAAAGCGTCCAAACCATTCCAAAACCTTTTAAAGCACCTACAAAGGAAAAAATTGATCTTATCAACTTGTGTAATGGTGTTCAAGTCCACTTATAAATTTTAGATAGAGAAAATACGATCTTTTGAAACATATTTTTTAGAAAAGAGGATTGACAATATAAAATCTAAAAGTCTTCAAAACTTAAATATTTGTTATCATCAAAATCACAAAATAGATTGTTTTGCAGAACAACTTTGGGCTAACACGTCAAAATTCTTGTTTGGAGCAACAAGTGGATCACCCAAATACCAATCAATTTCTAAGTTTGCACTAGGACTTGATGAATATGTTCCAAACGACACAGCCGTGTTCCAATAATCCTCAAATAAAGTTAGCTTGCTGCCAAAACCCACCACTGGAGGAGGAGGCATACTACTAGTAGATGAATGCACCTGAGTCTGAGGTAACCCAACGCATATTCATCAAACAATGTACGAAACAAATCACTTATACTGGCCACCAACTTCTCTCCCTCTATTCCACCATACATCAACCTCACCATTTGTCCCATTACTTGTAACTTAGACCGTGGATCAATCACATTTGCAATAAATATCAACAAATTTAACCTTTCATTCCTCCCCAATATTTTTGGTACTTAACCATCATAATATCAGCCATGTCTTTCAATCTTTTGTCCGTACTTTGTGAATAACGACACAAATGGGAATGCACCCCATAGAGTCCATGGAAGTAGGAATTCGAAGTAACATACAAAGAACCAGAAAATTGCACCGTAGCATCATAAAAGAGTTCAAGAAACTTGCAAAATACCCTTATTTTTGTCCAGTCCTTTTTGTTGGAGGTCCCAAGTTCCTCTTCCCACACTCACCTTCAGTAAAATGCAGAAGATAATCAACATCATCACTCTCCATTCTATCAAAAGCAAACTCATACTTCTCAGCAACATCTAACATCAAATAAGTAGAGTTCCAACGGGTTGAGACATCAAGGCACAAACTCTTGGAACATTCGATCCTCTCCTTCTCAACACATTGATTAAACTTGATAACCTTGTAGGAGAAGACCGCACATACCTAATTGCATCTCACAAAAAAAAACTGTAAGAAATAACAAATTTCTAAGAAACGAATTATGCATAGTACTAAGAAATGAAAAAAAAATACATACCTAATTGCATCACGAACCCTTGTAATTGCATCATCATTTATCTTCAACCCATCACCAACCACAAGATTCATAATATGCGCCGCACATCTCATGTGAATGTAAAGACCATTCAACACATTACTTCGTAGATGCCTCTTCAAGTAACCAATAGTTGTATCATTTGAAGACGCGTTATCAACTGTGATGGTCATAATCTTGTCAATTCCCAATCATGTAAACACTCCTCCACTTGCACCCAATTGTGTCTCCTTTGTGATTATCAATCAAAAAAAAGCTTATCACCCTTTTCTACAATTTCCATTCCTTGTCAATCCAATGGGCAGTGACAACCATATAGCTCAAATTCTGAATCGAAGTCCAAGCATCAGTGGTGAGACAAACTCTACTATCACAAGCCCTAGTCATACACTTCAACATGCTTTTTGATCCTTACAAATGTCAGTATAAGTTCTAGCAATGGTCATGCGAGATGAGACTTGGAATCTAGGCTTCTAGCTGTACAAACTTTCTAAATTGGGGAGACTCCACAATCCTGAAAGGAAGCTCATCAACAATAAGAAATTCTGCCAAAGCTTGACGAAGAGCTATAGCATGATTATGGTCAAATTTTTTTGCCAACACCAAATTACTAGGGTTCTCATCACCCTCAACTCCCTTCTCATATGCTAAAGTTTTTTGCCTCTTATCTGGTTTTGGGGGTAGCTTATTGGGGTTTTTCTTACATTTAGAAAGATGGTCCAACAATTTTTTTGTCCCATTCTTATTTCCATTGCAGCATAATCAGCATCACAATAGTTGCAAAATGCCCTGGGCGTGGTGGGTCACCAACATACTTCTTTGTAAAAGAAATCCAAATCATATATTGATTCTTTCTTTTTTGTTTATGTGGTTCACGACTTGGTGCGAGAATTTCTGAAATATCTTCCTCCTCAACCATCATATCCACATCCTTCTAAACTCAATCCCTAGCATCAACAGTACGGTTCAAACGATTACGAGAAGCGAAACATAGTGTCTACAAGGCATAGAAAGTAGAAACAACCGTCATTTATTGTTAAAGTGATAATCAAAACCCATTTATGCCTACAAAAGATCACGTTATAAACTTATCCTACAAAAAATCATTTCCATTGCCAAGATTAAACTCTACACTTAAAAAGACTAAGACAACACAACATTAACAAGGATAAACTATCCTTTATAGTTTACTAAGATTAATACTCTAGATAAAGGTAAAATTTTATTTACAAGTTTCTCAAATGATAAACAACCATTGCCTACTTGGCCTGAAAAAGGAAAAATCACATGATCTCTAACTCAATCAAATCTAATCTCCTTCAAAGGCTTGGCATAAAATTTAATCCCTTTGATTCTTTCCTCCCAATGAAAGCTCAGGAATATCCCAATTGCAATCCCAATTGAAACTAGATTGCACTTATGTTTATGATTGTTCTGCCATTAGAAAGGTTTTTCCCTGGTCCCCCTTTCTTAAGGTACTTAAGTGCTTCATGGCACATGGGAAAAGTACCAACGAAATCTATATCCATTACTGCAGAAAGCAATCAAACAAAGAATCATTCAACTCTAACCTTTAAAAGCCTCATTCTATGTGATGATTAACCTACACTAAAATTATAATAATCTTGCAATGGACTGACATCATGCAATATGAAAATAAGTTGCAATTCTACTCAATTAGGAAGAAGAACCAATTGGATTCATTTGAGTTTTCCTTATGCATAAACAAATTATATGATGATCACATGACATGCTATTGTTCAAGTCTTCAAGAGTTCACTAAAAAGATCTTTGAGTTGTCTCCAATTTCTTTAAATATTTTATTCTGCAAGATTGTTGCCCTGTAGCATAGAGAAAAAGCTCGAATGCTCCATCTTTCTGGACCATACAGCTTAATATCAACTTAAACATCTTTGCTCAATTTCTCGGCAATTACCAAGGACATATGAACATGACAGATGGATAAATAGCAACATTGCACAAGCCACAAAGAATGATTAAGGTCTTGAATGCTTACAATGAGTGCTGCATGTGACGGTGTGAGACTCTGAGAGTGAGAGATCAGAGAAGGACAATCAGAGATTGGGGAGAGTGGTTGGTTGTGGCTAGCTGCACTACCGTTGAGGGTTCACTGTCCAAGAGCCAAGAGCCAAGAATGGCGCCGAGCACTCCGAGAGTCGGGGTCGGGCGCTGCAGAGTGGGGGTTCGGGGAGGCGTCGTGCACTCAGAGTCTGGAAGGTGCCGCACTGCCGCTGGGTGTTGTGGGTGTGGCTGGCTTCGGTGCTTCACTGGGGAGTGGGATTGTGGGAGTTCGACCATTCAGGATTTCAAAGGGGAAAAGGAGGGCCATGCGTTTTAGTTTAGGATAAAAGTTTTACTTTTAAAGTTTGTATTAAAAAAATTAAAAATATATATTTATTATTTAAATTAATAAAATCCTGTCTAGACAGTTTCCCAAAAGGTGTGGACCAGACCGGATCGAATACAACCGATTTTCCAAATTTGGTCTGAATCGGACTGGATTTGTATCATTAAGACCATAAATCCGATCTGGTCCGATCCGATTTTGTAGTCTAGTCTGATCTACGATCTGGTTTTGTTCAGCCCTAGGAAGTGGGTACGAGGGCTTGAGAAGTATGAGCTAGAGATGCTTTGGAGAAAAGGTTTGTGTGGGTGGGGGGAAGGTGTTAGGTGGGTCAAGTGAGAAAAGAGGGACCAAGCTGGCATATTATTTTTTTGACTTGGCAAAGCCAACTTGGATAAACAGGTGGTATTGAGGGCTTACGTGGAGTAAATTCCGGCAATGGAGTAATCGGAATGGGGTGAGAGGATCAACAACATATGAGTTAGGAAACATGGGGACTAATTTTATGATTTTGGTATTCCATGGACCAAATCGATTTTTTCGTATACCACATAGTTCAATTTGACATTTATCTCTATAAATAATTATTATTTTTGTTTTAGCTTTGCCTAGAATCCAATTGAAAGAGAAGATCTCACGTTTAGGGGTGGAAGAATTTAGACGAGTTGATTTAATTCGACGGTTTATTAAGTTAATGTTTTGAGAAATAATTGTAGATGTACTCGAAATTATAAGTAGTAGTACTTTTTATATGAAAGGCGTAATCACTCAAATCTTGACCAACAAAGAAAAAAATCACTCATCTTTGTATCACATAGCATCCTCCACAAGGTTCTTCATCGGGTTCTCCTAAGAGCTGAGAGAGCTCACGATTTGGTTCTCCATCACTAGTAGTCAGAGCCGCCACATGCGCCACCACCCTCCACTAGCGGCAGGCACACATCTAAAGTCACAGTTTTGCGCTCTAGCGTTCTCACAGAGCCATAACATGTAGGGCTATGCAAAAATAGCTTGATCCGACTCCCCGACCCGTATTGACCCAATTGGGTCGAATGGTGACAGATCCGGATTCGGATTTGGATAGTTCCTATAAGAGAAACTAGTATTCAAGTCGGAGTCGGATATATATCCGAATTTAACCGACCCAACCTGAATTTCATCACTTAGTTAAACACGCGTTTAATCCCTCCTCCCTCCTACGCGTTTCACCTCACCCCCCCTCTTTCTCATTCACGATTTCACTCTCCCTCTCAAATTCCAGCCCCTTTGAGAAAACCTAATCCTAACTAAGGTCTTGCCGCCGCCAGTCTCCCCCCTCCCTCAGCCGTCGCCACTCGCCAGTCTCCCCTTAGTCGCTACCAGTCTCCCCCCTCTTGCCACTCGCCAGTCTCGATTTCTGATTCTTTCTGCTTTGGAAAACAACTTCTCACCAATTAGAGCATTCTTTATTGCCTGTTGCTTTCCTCTTCTTTTTGGACTCTCAGAATGCCTTTGGTTTTTGGGTCTTTGATCTCTCTTCTTTTTCCATCACTGTGGTCCAACATAAAAGCTTAAACATAAAAACTCAAGAATGAGAGAAGAGGAAATCTACGGTCTTTGCTGCTCTTTGGTTTCCATCCCTTCGAGACCAAGAACTCTGTGGCAAATTCAATAGCTTTCTGTCGCTTTGATCCACAGTTTCAGCTCCAGCAGTTACCTCCCCAGTTGTATCATTGTTCTCTAGATTCTTTGTCGCTTCTACATCTTCGGTGATCCCTCCATCCTTAAAGTTATATTGTTTTCACCCTTTCTTTCAGTCATATTAGGCCTCTTATTTGCGTAGCAGTCAGCAATCAGCACCCTGATTCAATCTTGGCCTAACTTCGAATCCGGTATCCGATCTGAATCTGATTCGACCGACTGAGTCGAATATAAGGGTATTTCGGATCGGATTCGGATTCGAAATTCGGTATCTAAAAATTTTGGATGCGGATTCGGATTGGACATTTTTAACTTCGAAATTTTCGGTGCCCACCCCTAATAACAATACATTCGGCATGCCAAAGGGAAAAAAAAATATTTTTATATATATATATAATATATATATATATATAATATATAGAAAGAAAAAATAGAACCGGAAGACATTTTTTTCTAAAGAAAAGAAAAAAACGTTTCTCTTAGCGTACAAAAGGAAATGAAAAGCCCGATAGTCGTTACAGAAAAGTTGCTTAGTGCTTATAACGTTAACTTACCCAAAATAAAAAAATAAAAAAGGAAAGCCTCCAGTAGTCGTTAGTCGCAGAAGAGTGGTATTGGGTGTGCATTATATAAAATCGAGGGGCATTTTCGTATGGCCGCAACTTCCCGTTGAAGATTCATGTCCAGAAAAGAATAATAATTTTCAAAACAACGCTCTTGTCGCTCTCTCTTTCTGCAAGTCGCTCGCTCTTACTTCACACCTCTTCTCCAGCTGAACTCTTTTGTCTCGGATTGTAAAATTCACAAAAAAAAAGCAGGAAATGTTCGAGGCGCAGCGGTTCGTGGATTTCCAAGAGAATCCAAATTTCGGGGACCCAAAGTCGTGGCTCTCTGGGGACGATGATAACTCGTCCCAGAGTGGCCGGCGATCGGAGTCCTTACTGGCTAACTCCACGACCAACACAACGGGTCCGAGCGGCAGTTTGGATCGTGTCCTCTACAAAGACCTTGTTGAGATCGTTCCTCTCGTTCAGTCCCTCATCGTAATATCTCTAACTTTCTCGGATTTTATTTCCCGGTGTCAGGTTTCCGAGAAAATGGGGATAGAGAAGCAACCAAATTTTTTGGTGCTTTGTAATTGGCTGGTTAGTTGATGAAGTGGGTTTTGCTTAGTTGGGATTTCAGTGAGCGAAAATTTCTTAGATTTTTCTCAGTAATTTATTGGAGCAGATGGCTACTTGTAAATTTTAAGGGTATAAAAAGGAAAGAAAGAACAAAAGCTATGGAAAAATATATTAAAAAAATTAAGGAAAATAAATGTTCTTTAGGCTTGTGAAGACGCTGATTAAAGGTTAGTTGTGATTTTGGGCTAAAGGCGTCGATTGTTGATACGCATTTTCTAGTTTTTTTTTTTTTTTTTTTTTTTTTCTGGTTTTAGTTTCTTCGGTTTGGATGATGGAAACTTCAAGAATTGAGGATCTCATGTTCTTTATGTTTTCTCACTTTTAGAAAATGAACGTTCTCTACTCTTCTTTTGGTTATGTTTCCTTCTGTTATTGACTTTTTTAAAATGAGTTTGGTTAGGATCGGAAAGCAAGCAGTTCTTTTACGCGACGGGGTTCGATTATCTACACAAAGACGCCTTCAAGAGAATCTTTAGCAAAAAAAGTAAGGTTTGATAGTCGGGGTTTGATATCTACAGCTTTATCGATTCATTTATGTACTTTGTTTCTTTTACATGGGTTAGGATTACGATAAATAGGCTATGTACGACCCGTGCCTACTAGCCAGATTAAAGAGAGGAAGATGGCATTTCCACGGTGTCTGTGATCTCTCTGGGTTGCAAGTGTGGAATCTTACTAAATTCTCTTTATTCCTTTTCGGCTTTTTGTGAACAACTAGCTTGAAATGTACACATAGTAGTATCAAATCATGGATCTTTCTGATGAAAGATGAACGTAATTCGTACTTTACTTTGCATAATGCCGCAAACTGTAATCAATTAAGTGTGTTGGAAATGCACATGTCTACCCGTGGTTTGGCATAGTGAGGCTTTGGTGAGGTGATGTAAAACTAGTTAGTGGTAAGTCTCTCATTGTACTTCATATACTGTATGTGTGGGAAGCTAATACCATAAATGAAGGAGGAGAGTTAGTCGATATGAATTTGTTTTATGCTTGAGATGCATTGTCATCTTCTGTGCTTTTGGTAGGACATCATGAAGAACCAGATATTACAAACAGAGAGAGGAACAAAATTTGCAATTTTGGTTTATCTAGACTGTAGACTATTGTAAGAAATCATGTATAAAGTGAAGTAGAAACTTACTTAAATTAAAAAAAAAATGCTATACAACATATAGTGGTGTCTTTGTCTTGCTCATAACGCTGATCATGAGATTTCAAACAAGTCTGAGCTAAGTCATTTGGTTTCTTGTAAGGTCTTATGTTGTGCGTTATTTAACTTAACATTTTAGTTAGAAGTCGAATCTACTTGTAGATAAGTTAGAATACTTGTATGATATCAGTGATTTGATAAGGATATATGTTCTGCTAGTGATGACAATCCTTGTAAAGTTAGTATTTAAAAATTGTAGCAGGTGGGCAATTTGAACATATCAATTATGGTTTTTTGAACTAGGAATGGTTCCCTTTGGCCTGTGCACCCCAATCGACCAGTAAGGCCCAGGTTCAATAGGGTCTGAGGAAATAATTTCTTCAACTTATTTGGTTGTAAGGTTGCAATGCAACTATGTACCCATTGTCTTCAACAGGGGCTGGATTAATGTGAATTATTTCTCCCCTTTGTGTTCCACTAGCATATGCTCTGCTGGAGATGTGTGCGCATGGATAAATGCCTTGGATCATTTATGAAAAGAAGTTCTGTAGAGAATCTACTAGAATCCTGAAGTTCGTATCTAACTGAACATTCTGGATTACATCTACACTTGGCAGTTTATGAAATCTTCGTCTTGTTTTTAGTTTGGCTAGTTTCCCTTCTTTGTATGTCCAACTCTCTGATGATATGTTTATAGTTTTAGGAGTTTTGTTCTTTCCAAAGTTACGGCTTTGCAGCAGGCGGTAATTTGCTGTATATGGATCGTCAAAGTATGCTTATATTGTTTTTTTCATCTGCTGAAGGTAACTGAAACAAAAGGGCGGAATGGAGCTCAATCCATTCCAATGAAAAAGAAAAGGGACACTGGAGAAAAGGACCAGAATAAGGACACTAGCAATAACCTGGATGCCGAAAGCTTTTCGGTTTTTTCATCAAGGGCTTTGGCTGCAGAAAAGGACAGAGAAGAGTTGTTCATGTTAAAGGAACAAGTGGAGGATCTGAAAACAAGATTATCAGAGAAAGATGAACTTTTGAAATCTGCGGAGATCTTAAAGAATCAGACGAATGCTGTCCATGCAAAACTTGACGATCTGAAACACCAGGCTGCAGAAAAGGACTCCTTAATAAAGTCTACTCAGAAACAACTCTCTGATGCAAAGGTACCCCCAAATATTGCTTAGATTGTTTGACAGTTAAAAGCTAAGGTTTTGGCATTGAGAGTGCAAGAATGAGTTTTTTTTTTTTTCATTAGTGATACACAAGATAATACAGATATTCTCACGTGGTTGTCATTACACTATGGTGGCTGATAACGTTTTTGATACGGATCTTAGGGAATGTGAACGTTGCAGCTAGGTTGTAGATGGATTGAACATTCCACAAGGTTTTTATTAATCAAGGTCACCATATTAGCCTCACATTCATTATGGTCTTTAGTCCAATATAAAGTAATTTCAGGAAGTATTGTCAGTGTCCATTTGAAAATTTTGGCATTGTTTGGTCTACTTATAGTCAGTATCGACTTACTCAACTATTGGGAAATAAATAATAACTTCTTAGGTGGTCCTGCCTATCCTTCTGAATTGACATTTGGCATAAATATCTTCAAAGGAATATATTTTTTCTCTGAAAAGCCAACTAACTATCTATGATTGCTGAATCTGTTGGAACAAACGGATACAGGGTAAGTAGTATTGCCTTTCCCTATTTATACATTTATGATCAGGTGCAGCACTTAATAACTAAATATGATATATCACATTCAAATTCTTGGGCATAAAGTCCCTAATGTGTACTTCAGGATTGCTGTTATGATAACAAGGTACCCCAAAAATATCATCCCATGTGATCAGGGAGATACTGCAGTGGGACCCTCAAACCATGCCCCAACACTAACTCTTTAACAACGATATGATATGTCACATTCAAATTCTTGGGCATAAAGTCCCTAATGTGTACTTCAGGATTGCTGTGATGATCACAAGGTACCCCAAAAATATCATCCCATGTGACTGGGGAGATACTGCAGTGGGACCCTTAAACCATGCCCCCAACAGGCCAACGCTAACTTTGGACCCATTGGATATAACGCTGAATTGGATTCAGACTTAATCCTTTTGTTTTCCGTTAATAAACCTGATTTATTCAAGTCAAAAGCTGGTGTCACACTCAATTTGGGAAAGTAGTATTGTATTTTCAAGTATCTCTACTTCTTTCTGTTGCTTTTCCTTTTGGGTGAAATCATAAGATGTTACTAACTGCTCTTGATTTTCAATAGATTAAACTTGCAGACAAGCAAGCTTCACTAGAAAAGATACAGTGGGAGGCAATGACATCCAACAGGAAAGTGGAGAAGCTCCAGCAAGAACTGGACACTATGCAAGGTGACATTTCATCATTTATGGTGTTGATTGAAGGCTTGAAGAAGAGTGATTCTGCTGCATATGCTGATGATTACGACATAACACCAAATTATTTCAGTTGTCTCCCTTGTGTAAGCTCATAGTCACTACCTTCCTTTTTATCTTAGCTAACGTGTACCCTGCTTTCTTTTCTTCTTTGGATGCATGTTGGTATATATAATTATTAGTGGATATGCAAGTGCGCTTATCTATAGCATGTGTAAAAGAACAACTCTTTGGGCCTTATTTCAATTAAGAGTCCATGCTAATTTAAAACTACTTTTAGTCTGCGGTTAAATGTAACTGTTTCTGATGGAGTTTTGGTGCATATTGGATTGATATTTTCAGCTTAAGTTTCTTCAAAGATTTGCATGTGCTCATCCAGTGTCTTATGTGTTCTTGTGCTTTATATATCTTGCACATTTCCCATTCATTTTTTGTTTTTGGAGCAATACTTCATTGGCACAAATCAAAGGATACAAAGTCCCCCGGGGGGGGGGGGGGGGGGGGTGGTGGGTCATTCCCACTTTTCCCATTCATTTGAACGCATGACATTCTTTTCATTACTGTTCCTAGAGCTTTGTATAGTCATCAGTTTCTTCACTCTCTCTCTCTCCACTTCAGAGTATATCCTATCGTACAACTTCTCTTAAATATTTCTTGAACATTCGACAGTAACTAAACCCATGCATAGAAGCTCAATTTGTTGCTGCCGGAAGCAACCAATTTTCTCTAAAACCATGAAAGACCTCCTATGATTTGTGAGACGGTGAGAAAATATATAATGCCAGTCTGTTCTACGTCATCTCTACTGCTGTATTTTGTTGTTTGCTTCTTCTCTTCCAGTTAAACTTTGGTGTGTACTTCAACACATATATGGATGAAGAGAATCAATTAGCGGCCATGGTGGGAGATGAATGACACATAACTTATAGGAGTAATGTTTTGACTGACATAATATGGTTTACAAGTAATTTGCCAGTAAACTGATGAGAGGAACTGGTTTGAGTCTGCCAATATGTGAAACCTGTTGTTGCCTGAGCTTGTTGGCTGTTTTATCTCTAGCGCTTCAGACATTTATGTTTGTTTAAACAGAATGATTTGGATGAGATGGAGACGCAGAGAATGGAACAAGCAAGAAAAGTTTATATTGCTGCTGTTGCTGCAGCTAAAAAAAAGCAAGATGAAGAATCTATTGCTGCTGCTGCCAGTGCAAGGTTACATCTTCAATCATTTGTTTTAAGGCCTGAAGTTAAATCAGGAAATTCTTAAGCTCTTTAGAAGTATTTGCATGATAGCCCCTTGGGTATAATGGGGGCTCACACTGTTACTTTTTTTGTTTCCATTTTATTTTTCTCCTTCCATTGTGTTGCAGGTTTGCTATTGATAACTATACTTGGTGCTGTATGAATAGAACTTCCCTTGTTATATTGTGAACTACTAGATGGAATACTTGCATATGAGAGGGTCCCCCTCATTCCAGTTATCAATCTATCAACTTGAAATTGTATATATTATGCGTGAGCTGTTTGAAAATGGCAGGGTCTTCTCTTTTCGTCTCTCCTGTTTCCCCCCCCCCCTTTTTTTTTTCCCGGTGGGGTGAGGGGGTACTAGCTGCTTGTTGCAACGTTAATTTCCAAACTACGGTTGCTCGCAACTTTTCTAATGTCTTCAACTTAGTGGATATATAAAGGGATTTTTAGCCAGTGGTGGATTTGTTTCTCGAGGGAGGGGGGCGAATAATAAAATCACATTGCTAAAAATAACATACAAAAGTGAGAAGCTGGTAAGATAGTAGGAAAGAAAATAGTTGAAAGTACAGATAGTTTCAAGGTGTTTTTTTTATTTAGAGTCCGATTGTTTGTTTGTACACTGCAATTTGTTTTACTTGTTTTAGGTATTTGACAAGCACTTGAAAATGAGTTGAAAGTAAAAGTTTTGAAGCACTCGATATTTATAGGTAAAAATCAGTAAACTTCTCAAGTTTTAAAATATTTTATTTCGTCCCATATGTCTCAAAAACAAACAATTATTGTGTTCTATTTGATTTACCTGTTAAATTATATGTAAAATGATAAAAGTGTCATTTCAAGACAAAATTATTAAAATTATTTAAAAACTTATTAAAAAATAAAAAGTAATATTTTTTAAATAAAAATTGAATTTGAAAGTTGCATATTATAGTTTTATATTCTTTATCTTTCCAGGTCATGTAGACACTTCTTCTTTAGTTGGTTAACAACAATTGAATTATGAGGACCAATTTTTATTTCAAAATGTACCTTATGGACCTTCACGTTAAAATCAGTACCTTAACTATTAAAATTTTGAGAAAAATTTTCATGCCACATGATAGCTTAGCTTACTATTGACATTGAAACAACAATTAAAATTCACATGAGCATAATTCTATCCATAATTAGACGGTGTATCGATTTGTCTCAAAAATTTATGTCAAGACCTAACGGTTGAAATTGATACATTAGAGACTAAAATATCAAAAGTCTAAATTATAGGATCCGTACGATAATTAAGTCTTTCTATATAGATACGTAAATAATTATGAGTGTCAAACATCAAAAAAAAGTTTTAAAAGAATAACCAAATACTAAAAAAAAATTTTTTTTTTAAAATGTTTAAATGAAAATTTTTTTTTTTACTAAAATAATAGTTTTTCAAGTAAACATTTTAAAATGTTTTGCTGATTTTGTTTAAAAAATAATGCAAAAATGAAAAAAGAAAATATTAAATTTTTTTTTTCCTGCGTGTAAATGCCTTGCTAGGTTTTTTAAACCATAGTGGAAAAATGCAAATAAGGAAAAAATTTTAAATTTTTTTTTTCTGTTACAAGTAAATGCCATCGCCATCCTGGTTTTGTTTAAACAATATGAAAAAAAGTGCAAGGAAGATTAGGAAAAATTTCAATTTCGGGACTAGTATTTGGTTATTCTTTTAAAACTTTTTTTTGATGTTTGACACTCATAATTATTTACGTATCTATATAGAAAGACTTAATTATCGTACGGATCCTATAATTTAGACTTTTGATATTTTAGTCTCTAATGTATCAATTTCAACCGTTAGGTCTTGACATAAATTTTTGAGACAAATCGATACACCGTCTAATTATGGATAGAATTATGCTCATGTGAATTTTAATTGTTGTTTCAATGTCAATAGTAAGCTAAGCTATCATGTGGCATGAAAATTTTTCTCAAAATTTTAATAGTTAAGGTACTGATTTTAACGTGAAGGTCCATAAGGTACATTTTGAAATAAAAATTGGTCCTCATAATTCAATTGTTGTTAACCAACTAAAGAAGAAGTGTCTACATGACCTGGAAAGATAAAGAATATAAAACTATAATATGCAACTTTCAAATTCAATTTTTATTTAAAAAATATACTTTTTATTTTTTAATAAGTTTTTAAATAATTTTAATAATTTTGTCTTGAAATGACACTTTTATCATTTTACATATAATTTAACAGGTAAATCAAATAGAACACAATAATTGTTTGTTTTTGAGACATATGGGACGAAATAAAATATTTTAAAACTTGAGAAGTTTACTGATTTTTACCTATAAATATCGAGTGCTTCAAAACTTTTACTTTCAACTCATTTTCAAGTGCTTGTCAAATACCTAAAACAAGTAAAACAAATTGCAGTGTACAAACAAACAATCGGACTCTAAATAAAAAAAACACCTTGAAACTATCTGTACTTTCAACTATTTTCTTTCCTACTATCTTACCAGCTTCTCACTTTTGTATGTTATTTTTAGCAATGTGATTTTATTATTCGCCCCCCTCCCTCGAGAAACAAATCCACCACTGGCTAAAAATCCCTTTATATATCCACTAAGTTGAAGACATTAGAAAAGTTGCGAGCAACCGTAGTTTGGAAATTAACGTTGCAACAAGCAGCTAGTACCCCCTCACCCCACCGGGAAAAAAAAAAAGGGGGGGGGGGGGAAACAGGAGAGACGAAAAGAGAAGACCCTGCCATTTTCAAACAGCTCACGCATAATATATACAATTTCAAGTTGATAGATTGATAACTGGAATGAGGGGGACCCTCTCATATGCAAGTATTCCATCTAGTAGTTCACAATATAACAAGGGAAGTTCTATTCATACAGCACCAAGTATAGTTATCAATAGCAAACCTGCAACACAATGGAAGGAGAAAAATAAAATGGAAACAAAAAAAGTAACAGTGTGAGCCCCCATTATACCCAAGGGGCTATCATGCAAATACTTCTAAAGAGCTTAAGAATTTCCTGATTTAACTTCAGGCCTTAAAACAAATGATTGAAGATGTAACCTTGCACTGGCAGCAGCAGCAATAGATTCTTCATCTTGCTTTTTTTTAGCTGCAGCAACAGCAGCAATATAAACTTTTCTTGCTTGTTCCATTCTCTGCGTCTCCATCTCATCCAAATCATTCTGTTTAAACAAACATAAATGTCTGAAGCGCTAGAGATAAAACAGCCAACAAGCTCAGGCAACAACAGGTTTCACATATTGGCAGACTCAAACCAGTTCCTCTCATCAGTTTACTGGCAAATTACTTGTAAACCATATTATGTCAGTCAAAACATTACTCCTATAAGTTATGTGTCATTCATCTCCCACCATGGCCGCTAATTGATTCTCTTCATCCATATATGTTTGAAGTACACACCAAAGTTTAACTGGAAGAGAAGAAGCAAACAACAAAAAATGCAGTAGAGATGACGTAGAACAGACTGGCATTATATATTTTCTCACCGTCTCACAAATCATAGGAGGTCTTTCATGGTTTTAGAGAAAATTGGTTGCTTCCGGCAGCAACAAATTGAGCTTCTATGCATGGGTTTAGTTACTGTCGAATGTTCAAGAAATATTTAAGAGAAGTTGTACGATAGGATATACTCTGAAGTGGAGAGAGAGAGAGTGAAGAAACTGATGACTATACAAAGCTCTAGGAACAGTAATGAAAAGAATGTCATGCGTTCAAATGAATGGAAATGTGGGAATGACCCACACCACCCCCCCCCCCCCCCCCCCCGGGGGACTTTGTATCCTTTGATTTGTGCCAATGAAGTATTGCTCCAAAAACAAAAAATGAATGGGAAATGTGCAAGATATATAAAGCACAAGAACACATAAGACACTGGATGAGCACATGCAAATCTTTGAAGAAACTTAAGCTGAAAATATCAATCCAATATGCACCAAAACTCCATCAGAAACAGTTACATTTAACCGCAGACTAAAAGTAGTTTTAAATTAGCATGGACTCTTAATTGAAATAAGGCCCAAAGAGTTGTTCTTTTACACATGCTATAGATAAGCGCACTTGCATATCCACTAATAATTATATATACCAACATGCATCCAAAGAAGAAAAGAAAGCAGGGTACACGTTAGCTAAGATAAAAAGGAAGGTAGTGACTATGAGCTTACACAAGGGAGACAACTGAAATAATTTGGTGTTATGTCGTAATCATCAGCATATGCAGCAGAATCACTCTTCTTCAAGCCTTCAATCAACACCATAAATGATGAAATGTCACCTTGCATAGTGTCCAGTTCTTGCTGGAGCTTCTCCACTTTCCTGTTGGATGTCATTGCCTCCCACTGTATCTTTTCTAGTGAAGCTTGCTTGTCTGCAAGTTTAATCTATTGAAAATCAAGAGCAGTTAGTAACATCTTATGATTTCACCCAAAAGGAAAAGCAACAGAAAGAAGTAGAGATACTTGAAAATACAATACTACTTTCCCAAATTGAGTGTGACACCAGCTTTTGACTTGAATAAATCAGGTTTATTAACGGAAAACAAAAGGATTAAGTCTGAATCCAATTCAGCGTTATATCCAATGGGTCCAAAGTTAGCGTTGGCCTGTTGGGGGCATGGTTTAAGGGTCCCACTGCAGTATCTCCCCAGTCACATGGGATGATATTTTTGGGGTACCTTGTGATCATCACAGCAATCCTGAAGTACACATTAGGGACTTTATGCCCAAGAATTTGAATGTGACATATCATATCGTTGTTAAAGAGTTAGTGTTGGGGCATGGTTTGAGGGTCCCACTGCAGTATCTCCCTGATCACATGGGATGATATTTTTGGGGTACCTTGTTATCATAACAGCAATCCTGAAGTACACATTAGGGACTTTATGCCCAAGAATTTGAATGTGATATATCATATTTAGTTATTAAGTGCTGCACCTGATCATAAATGTATAAATAGGGAAAGGCAATACTACTTACCCTGTATCCGTTTGTTCCAACAGATTCAGCAATCATAGATAGTTAGTTGGCTTTTCAGAGAAAAAATATATTCCTTTGAAGATATTTATGCCAAATGTCAATTCAGAAGGATAGGCAGGACCACCTAAGAAGTTATTATTTATTTCCCAATAGTTGAGTAAGTCGATACTGACTATAAGTAGACCAAACAATGCCAAAATTTTCAAATGGACACTGACAATACTTCCTGAAATTACTTTATATTGGACTAAAGACCATAATGAATGTGAGGCTAATATGGTGACCTTGATTAATAAAAACCTTGTGGAATGTTCAATCCATCTACAACCTAGCTGCAACGTTCACATTCCCTAAGATCCGTATCAAAAACGTTATCAGCCACCATAGTGTAATGACAACCACGTGAGAATATCTGTATTATCTTGTGTATCACTAATGAAAAAAAAAAAAACTCATTCTTGCACTCTCAATGCCAAAACCTTAGCTTTTAACTGTCAAACAATCTAAGCAATATTTGGGGGTACCTTTGCATCAGAGAGTTGTTTCTGAGTAGACTTTATTAAGGAGTCCTTTTCTGCAGCCTGGTGTTTCAGATCGTCAAGTTTTGCATGGACAGCATTCGTCTGATTCTTTAAGATCTCCGCAGATTTCAAAAGTTCATCTTTCTCTGATAATTGTTTTCAGATCCTCCACTTGTTCCTTTAACATGATGACAACTCTTCTCTGTCCTTTTCTGCAGCCAAAGCCCTTGATGAAAAAACCGAAAAGCTTTCGGCATCCAGGTTATTGCTAGTGTCCTTATTCTGGTCCTTTTCTCCAGTGTCCCTTTTCTTTTTCATTGGAATGGATTGAGCTCCATTCCGCCCTTTTGTTTCAGTTACCTTCAGCAGATGAAAAAAACAATATAAGCATACTTTGACGATCCATATACAGCAAATTACCGCCTGCTGCAAAGCCGTAACTTTGGAAAGAACAAAACTCCTAAAACTATAAACATATCATCAGAGAGTTGGACATACAAAGAAGGGAAACTAGCCAAACTAAAAACAAGACGAAGATTTCATAAACTGCCAAGTGTAGATGTAATCCAGAATGTTCAGTTAGATACGAACTTCAGGATTCTAGTAGATTCTCTACAGAACTTCTTTTCATAAATGATCCAAGGCATTTATCCATGCGCACACATCTCCAGCAGAGCATATGCTAGTGGACACACAAAGGGGAGAAATAATTCACATTAATCCAGCCCCTGTTGAAGACAATGGGTACATAGTTGCATTGCAACCTTACAACCAAATAAGTTGAAGAAATTATTTCCTCAGACCCTATTGAACCTGGGCCTTACTGGTCGATTGGGGTGCACAGGCCAAAGGGAACCATTCCTAGTTCAAAAAACCATAATTGATATGTTCAAATTGCCCACCTGCTACAATTTTTAAATACTAACTTTACAAGGATTGTCATCACTAGCAGAACATATATCCTTATCAAATCACTGATATCATACAAGTATTCTAACTTATCTACAAGTAGATTCGACTTCTAACTAAAATGTTAAGTTAAATAACGCACAACATAAGACCTTACAAGAAACCAAATGACTTAGCTCAGACTTGTTTGAAATCTCATGATCAGCGTTATGAGCAAGACAAAGACACCACTATATGTTGTATAGCATTTTTTTTTTAATTTAAGTAAGTTTCTACTTCACTTTATACATGATTTCTTACAATAGTCTACAGTCTAGATAAACCAAAATTGCAAATTTTGTTCCTCTCTCTGTTTGTAATATCTGGTTCTTCATGATGTCCTACCAAAAGCACAGAAGATGACAATGCATCTCAAGCATAAAACAAATTCATATCGACTAACTCTCCTCCTTCATTTATGGTATTAGCTTCCCACACATACAGTATATGAAGTACAATGAGAGACTTACCACTAACTAGTTTTACATCACCTCACCAAAGCCTCACTATGCCAAACCACGGGTAGACATGTGCATTTCCAACACACTTAATTGATTACAGTTTGCGGCATTATGCAAAGTAAAGTACGAATTACGTTCATCTTTCATCAGAAAGATCCATGATTTGATACTACTATGTGTACATTTCAAGCTAGTTGTTCACAAAAAGCCGAAAAGGAATAAAGAGAATTTAGTAAGATTCCACACTTGCAACCCAGAGAGATCACAGACACCGTGGAAATGCCATCTTCCTCTCTTTAATCTGGCTAGTAGGCACGGGTCGTACATAGCCTATTTATCGTAATCCTAACCCATGTAAAAGAAACAAAGTACATAAATGAATCGATAAAGCTGTAGATATCAAACCCCGACTATCAAACCTTACTTTTTTTGCTAAAGATTCTCTTGAAGGCGTCTTTGTGTAGATAATCGAACCCCGTCGCGTAAAAGAACTGCTTGCTTTCCGATCCTAACCAAACTCATTTTAAAAAAGTCAATAACAGAAGGAAACATAACCAAAAGAAGAGTAGAGAACGTTCATTTTCTAAAAGTGAGAAAACATAAAGAACATGAGATCCTCAATTCTTGAAGTTTCCATCATCCAAACCGAAGAAAAAAACCAGAAAAAAAAAAAAAAAAAAAAAAAAACTAGAAAATGCGTATCAACAATCGACGCCTTTAGCCCAAAATCACAACTAACCTTTAATCAGCGTCTTCACAAGCCTAAAGAACATTTATTTTCCTTAATTTTTTTAATATATTTTTCCATAGCTTTTGTTCTTTCTTTCCTTTTTATACCCTTAAAATTTACAAGTAGCCATCTGCTCCAATAAATTACTGAGAAAAATCTAAGAAATTTTCGCTCACTGAAATCCCAACTAAGCAAAACCCACTTCATCAACTAACCAGCCAATTACAAAGCACCAAAAAATTTGGTTGCTTCTCTATCCCCATTTTCTCGGAAACCTGACACCGGGAAATAAAATCCGAGAAAGTTAGAGATATTACGATGAGGGACTGAACGAGAGGAACGATCTCAACAAGGTCTTTGTAGAGGACACGATCCAAACTGCCGCTCGGACCCGTTGTGTTGGTCGTGGAGTTAGCCAGTAAGGACTCCGATCGCCGGCCACTCTGGGACGAGTTATCATCGTCCCCAGAGAGCCACGACTTTGGGTCCCCGAAATTTGGATTCTCTTGGAAATCCACGAACCGCTGCGCCTCGAACATTTCCTGCTTTTGTGAATTTTACAATCCGAGACAAAAGAGTTCAGCTGGAGAAGAGGTGTGAAGTAAGAGCGAGCGACTTGCAGAAAGAGAGAGCGACAAGAGCGTTGTTTTGAAAATTATTATTCTTTTCTGGACATGAATCTTCAACGGGAAGTTGCGGCCATACGAAAATGCCCCTCGATTTTATATAATGCACACCCAATACCACTCTTCTGCGACTAACGACTACTGGAGGCTTTCCTTTTTTATTTTTTTATTTTGGGTAAGTTAACGTTATAAGCACTAAGCAACTTTTCTGTAACGACTATCGGGCTTTTCATTTCCTTTTGTACGCTAAGAGAAACGTTTTTTTCTTTTCTTTAGAAAAAAATGTCTTCCGGTTTATTTTTCTTTTATCTATATATATATATATATATTATATATATATATATATAAAAATATTTTTTTTTCCCTTTGGCATGCCGAATGTATTGTTATTAGGGGTGGGCACCGAAAATTTCGAAGTTAAAAATGTCCAATCCGAATCCGCATCCAAAATTTTTAGATACCGAATTTCGAATCCGAATCCGATCCGAAATACCCTTATATTCGACTCAGTCGGTCGAATCAGATTCAGATCGGATACCGGATTCGAAGTTAGGCCAAGATTGAATCAGGGTGCTGATTGCTGACTGCTACGCAAATAAGAGGCCTAATATGACTGAAAGAAAGGGTGAAAACAATATAACTTTAAGGATGGAGGGATCACCGAAGATGTAGAAGCGACAAAGAATCTAGAGAACAATGATACAACTGGGGAGGTAACTGCTGGAGCTGAAACTGTGGATCAAAGCGACAGAAAGCTATTGAATTTGCCACAGAGTTCTTGGTCTCGAAGGGATGGAAACCAAAGAGCAGCAAAGACCGTAGATTTCCTCTTCTCTCATTCTTGAGTTTTTATGTTTAAGCTTTTATGTTGGACCACAGTGATGGAAAAAGAAGAGAGATCAAAGACCCAAAAACCAAAGGCATTCTGAGAGTCCAAAAAGAAGAGGAAAGCAACAGGCAATAAAGAATGCTCTAATTGGTGAGAAGTTGTTTTCCCAAAGCAGAAAGAATCAGAAATCGAGACTGGCGAGTGGCAAGAAGAGGGACTAAGGGAGACTGCGACTACTAGGGGAGACTGGCGAGTGGCGACGGCTGAGGGAGGGGGGAGACTGGCGCGAGTTAGGAAAGGTTTTCTCAAAGGGGCTGAGATTTGGGAGAGTGAAATCGTGTGATGAGAAAGAGGGGGGGTGAGGTGAAACGCGTAGAGGGAGGAGGGATTAAACGCGTGTTTAACTAAGTGATGAAATTCAGGTGGGTCGGTTAAATTCGGATATATATCCGACTCCGACTTGAATACTAGTTTCTCTTATAGGAACTATCCAAATCCGAATCCGGATCTGTCACCATTCGACCCAATTGGGTCAATACGGGTCGGGGAGTCGGATCAAGCTATTTTTGCATAGCCCTACATGTTATGGCTCTGTGAGAACGCTAGAGCGCAAAACTGTGACTTTAGATGTGTGCCTGCCGCTAGTGGAGGGTGGTGGCGCATGTGGCGGCTCTGACTACTAGTGATGGAGAACCAAATCGTGAGCTCTCTCAGCTCTTAGGAGAACCCGATGAAGAACCTTGTGGAGATGCTATGTGATACAAAGATGAGTGATTTTTTCTTTGTTGGTCAAGATTTGAGTGATTACGCCTTTCATATAAAAAGTACTACTACTTATAATTTCGAGTACATCTACAATTATTTCTCAAAACATTAACTTAATAAACCGTCGAATTAAATCAACTCGTCTAAATTCTTCCACCCCTAAACGTGAGATCTTCTCTTTCAATTGGATTCTAGGCAAAGCTAAAACAAAAATAATAATTATTTATAGAGAAAAATGTCAAATTGAACTATGTGGTATACGAAAAAATCGATTTGGTCCATGGAATACCAAAATCATAAAATTAGTCCCCATGTTTCCTAACTCATATGTTGTTGATCCTCTCACCCCATTCCGATTACTCCATTGCCGGAATTTACTCCACGTAAGCCCTCAATACCACCTGTTTATCCAAGTTGGCTTTGCCAAGTCAAAAAAATAATATGCCAGCTTGGTCCCTCTTTTCTCACTTGACCCACCTAACACCTTCCCCCCACCCACACAAACCTTTTCTCCAAAGCATCTCTAGCTCATACTTCTCAAGCCCTCGTACCCACTTCCTAGGGCTGAACAAAACCAGATCGTAGATCAGACTAGACTACAAAATCGGATCGGACCAGATCGGATTTATGGTCTTAATGATACAAATCCAGTCCGATTCAGACCAAATTTGGAAAATCGGTTGTATTCGATCCGGTCTGGTCC
The DNA here is from genome assembly GCA_003952965.2 of Morella rubra. NCBI lineage: Eukaryota > Viridiplantae > Streptophyta > Magnoliopsida > Fagales > Myricaceae > Morella > Morella rubra. The sequence goes on along the minus strand of RXIC02000178.1, from coordinate 34,005 downwards.
ACACCTTTTGGGAAACTGTCTAGACAGGATTTATTAATTTAAATAATAAATATATATTTTTAATTTTTTAATACAAACTTTAAAAGTAAAACTTTTATCCTAAACTAAAACGCATGGCCCTCCTTTTCCCCTTTGAAATCCTGAATGGTCGAACTCCCACAATCCCACTCCCCAGTGAAGCACCGAAGCCAGCCACACCCACAACACCCAGCGGCAGTGCGGCACCTTCCAGACTCTGAGTGCACGACGCCTCCCCGAACCCCCACTCTGCAGCGCCCGACCCCGACTCTCGGAGTGCTCGGCGCCATTCTTGGCTCTTGGCTCTTGGACAGTGAACCCTCAACGGTAGTGCAGCTAGCCACAACCAACCACTCTCCCCAATCTCTGATTGTCCTTCTCTGATCTCTCACTCTCAGAGTCTCACACCGTCACATGCAGCACTCATTGTAAGCATTCAAGACCTTAATCATTCTTTGTGGCTTGTGCAATGTTGCTATTTATCCATCTGTCATGTTCATATGTCCTTGGTAATTGCCGAGAAATTGAGCAAAGATGTTTAAGTTGATATTAAGCTGTATGGTCCAGAAAGATGGAGCATTCGAGCTTTTTCTCTATGCTACAGGGCAACAATCTTGCAGAATAAAATATTTAAAGAAATTGGAGACAACTCAAAGATCTTTTTAGTGAACTCTTGAAGACTTGAACAATAGCATGTCATGTGATCATCATATAATTTGTTTATGCATAAGGAAAACTCAAATGAATCCAATTGGTTCTTCTTCCTAATTGAGTAGAATTGCAACTTATTTTCATATTGCATGATGTCAGTCCATTGCAAGATTATTATAATTTTAGTGTAGGTTAATCATCACATAGAATGAGGCTTTTAAAGGTTAGAGTTGAATGATTCTTTGTTTGATTGCTTCTGCTGCAGTAATGGATATAGATTTCGTTGGTACTTTTCCCATGTGCCATGAAGCACTTAAGTACCTTAAGAAAGGGGACCAGGGAAAAAACCTTTCTAATGGCAGAACAATCATAAACATAAGTGCAATCTAGTTTCAATTGGGATTGCAATTGGGATATTCCTGAGCTTTCATTGGGAGGAAAGAATCAAAGGGATTAAATTTTATGCCAAGCCTTTGAAGGAGATTAGATTTGATTGAGTTAGAGATCATGTGATTTTTCCTTTTTCAGGCCAAGTAGGCAATGGTTGTTTATCATTTGAGAAACTTGTAAATAAAATTTTACCTTTATCTAGAGTATTAATCTTAGTAAACTATAAAGGATAGTTTATCCTTGTTAATGTTGTGTTGTCTTAGTCTTTTTAAGTGTAGAGTTTAATCTTGGCAATGGAAATGATTTTTTGTAGGATAAGTTTATAACGTGATCTTTTGTAGGCATAAATGGGTTTTGATTATCACTTTAACAATAAATGACGGTTGTTTCTACTTTCTATGCCTTGTAGACACTATGTTTCGCTCTCGTAATCGTTTGAACCGTACTGTTGATGCTAGGGTATTGAGATTAAAGAATGTGGATATGATGGTTAAGGAGGAAGATATTTCAGAAATTCTCGCACCAAGTCGTGAACCACATAAACAAAAAAGAAAGAATCAATATATGATTTGGATTTCTTTTACAAAGAAGTATGTTGGTGACCCACCACGCCCAGGGCATTTTGCAACTATTGTGATGCTGATTATGCTGCAAACAGAAATAAGAATGGGACAAAAAAATTGTTGGATCATTTTTCTAAATGTAAGAAAAACCCTAACAAGCTACCCCAAAACCAGAAAGAGGCAAAAAACTTAAGCATATGATAGAGTTGGGTGATGAAAACCCTAGTAATTTGGTGTTGGCACAAAAATTTGACCATAATCATGCTATAGCTCTTCGTCAAGTTTTGGCAGAATTTTATTGTTGATGAGCTCCTTTCAGGATTGTGGAGTCTCCCCAATTTAGAAAGTTTGTACAGCTAAAGCCTAGATTCCAAGTCTCATCTTGCATGACCATTGCTAGAACTTATACTGACATTTGTAAGGATCAAAAAGCATTGTTGAAGTATGACTAGGGCTTGTGATAGTAGAGTTTGTCTCACCACTGATGCTTGGATTTCGATTCAGAATTTGAGCTATATGGTAGTCACTGCCCATTGGATTGACAAGGAGCGGAAATTGTAGAAAAAGGTGATAAGATTTCGTTTGATTGATAATCACAAAGGAGACACAATTGGGGCACAAGTGGAGGAGTGTTTACATGATGGGGAATTGACAAGATTATGACCATCACAGTTGATAACGCATCTTCAAATGATACAACTATTGGTTACTTGAAGAGGCATCTATGAAGTAATGTGTTGAATGGTCTTTACATTCACATGAGATGTGCGGCGCATATTATGAATCTTGTGGTTATGATGGGTTGAAGACAAATGATGATGCAATTACAAGGGTTCGTGATGCAATTAGGTATGTATTTTTTTTTCATTTCTTAGTACTATGAATAATTCGTTTCTTAGAAATTTGTCATTTCTTACAGTTATTTTTTGTGAGATGCAATTAGGTATGTACGGTCTTCTCCTACAAGGTTTATCAAGTTTAATCAACGTGTTGAGAAGGAGAAGATCGAATGTTCCAAGAGTTTGTGCCTTGATGTCTCAACCCATTGGAACTCTACTTATTTGATATTAGATGTGTTGCTGAGAAGTATGAGCTTGCTTTTGATAGAATGAGAGTGATGATATTGATTATCTTCTGCATTTTACTGAAGGTGAGTGTGGGAATAGGAACTTAGGACCTCCAAGAAAAAGGACTAGACAAAAATAAAGGTATTTTGTGAGTTTCTTGAACTCTTTTATGATGCTATGGTGCAATTTTCTGATTTTTGTATGTTACTTCGCATTCTTACTTCCATGGACTCTATGGGTGCATTCCCATTTGTGTCGTTATTCACAAAGTACGGACAAAAGATTGAAGGACATGGCTGATATTATGATGGTGAAGTACCAAAAATATTGATGGAGGAATAAAAGGTTAAATTTGTTTATATTTATTACAAATGTGAGTGATCCACGGTTTAAGTTACAAGTAATGAGACAAATGGTGAGGTTGATGTATGGCGGAATAGAGGGAGAGAAGTTGGTGGCCAGTATAAGTGATTTGTTTCGTACATTGTTTGATGAATATGCGTTGCAGTTACCTCAGACTTAAGTGCATTCATCTACTAGTAGTATGCCTCCTCGTCCAATGGTCGCAGGTTCTGGCAGCAAGCTAACTTATTTAAGTATTATTGGAATACGGCTGTGTCGTTTGGAATATATTCATCAAGTCCTAGTGCAAACTTAGAAATTTATCAGTAGTTGAGTGATCCACTTGTTACTCTAGACAATAATTTTGACGTATTTAAATGGTGGAAGAATAATAATTTACGATATCCCATAGGATTGCACGAGATGTATTGGCTATCCCTATCTCCACTGTGTCCTTAGAGTCCGTTTTTAGTACGAGGGGATGTGTACTTGATCCATTTTGGAGTTCATTAGCTCCAGCAACAGTAGAGGCTCTCTTTTGCACCCAAGATTGGTTGAGGCGTGCGGATGAAAAGGAACCAATTAACATCAAAGAAATTTTGGATTGTATCGAGAGTTATGAAATGGATTTCGGTAAATAAAATGTGTTTGTAATTTAATTTTCTTTTTATTTTTCTCTATGCTTTACTTATATTTATTTGTTTTTAACATTTATTGACATTTAAACTTGCAGAAATGACAAGTAATAGCACAGCGGCAAGCGAACTTGAGAAATCAACCACTAGCATGACTTGAGGAGGAAACTCATTTGGGACATTTGCAAGCTTTTTAGTTTGTTAATGTATTTTTTGTGCGTGTTTGAGACATTTGTATTTTGACTTATGGTGCTTAATTTTTTTGAGACATTTGCAACTAATTTTTTTTATCTTAAGATGTGAGTTAAAAATGAATAAATAAATAAAAGTTAACAAAAAAAAAAACAAAACTGGTTTGGACCACTTATAAGTGGTCCAACCGGACCGTCCAGTCCTTCAATTTAGACACAACCGGAAATCCGGTCCGACCTGATTTCGATCCAAAAACCAAACCAGATTTTCGGTTGTGTAGCCCTACCACTTCCAAACCTGTAGAACATGAAACTGGGAATGGACGCATTTTGCTTCGCTCTCTAGGAATAAGGTTCATTCTTCTTTTTCGTTTCTCATCGTCTCTGCATGTTTGTCTTTTTTCCTTCCCTATCATGGGTGTTTTGCTACTCATCTTTAACTTTTGCAAGTGTGTTTAATCGCGTGACCTATCCTTTTGAAGCAATGGCAAGCTATGAGTGAGAAACATTCATTTGTTGCTCATCTTCAATTTCCACCCAAAATTAGTGCACTGTCTTCCTCATAAATATGCACTCATCTAGTTTGGTGTCTTTTGCTTCTAATGTTAAGGCTCATTTCTGCAACTGTGACCTCCAAACATCTCTAAGGACATTTTGGAAGGAGAAAAATTCTTGGAACACGCTTCTTTGAATGTCCAAGATGTTGGCTTTTTTTCAAAAATCAATATTTTGATTATTTCAATAAAATGGATCAAGTTTACGAAATAGACATATTCAAAGACAAAGACATTTTTATCAAAGAGTCAAAGACAAGAAGATTACAGATCAAAAGAAGATGCAATGAGCTCAAAAATGAAGATTCAAGACCATAGGTATAATTTGTAACTCTTAGTTTTAATTTTGATAAGGATTTGAATCACATACTTGCATATCTTTCAAACCATGCATAAATTTTTTTATACAAGTTTGACAACCAAAAAGCACTTTAAATGCTTTTCCAGATCATCCCCATATAAATTCTTAAGCCTTAGTTATACTTTTGGAGAAGTTGGTTTTTGAAATTTTTCAAAAATGTCAAAAATAAGTTTTTTAATTGTAGCGGTCTATGTAATAATTTGTAGCGATCGACTGGTACACAAAGTGATTAATCTTTCTTGGGCAACAACTAGTAGAGGTCGACTTGTTGTTGTAGCAGTTGACCGGTACAATGAGAAAATTATCAAGTCGGCCCCAAACAATTAGTTTTGAAACGTGACTTATAAAAGAATCTTTCTAAGGTCTCATAAAATAGAGAGAACAATCATATACATTTATATAGCTTGAGAAAGATAAAAAAAAAAAAACCTTCTTGTTTATATTTCTCATATCATTCACATAAATTATACTTTTATATCCTTGTCATTGTGTGAAGCAAAAAGATAGAGCTTTCATTTTTATCAACTCTTTGAGAGAGTTAACTACTTGTAGGTTCTTATTTAAAAGAGGTGATTCCTTTAGTGAGGGTTGTTCACTATAAAAGAAGTTTAGAAAAGGCATATCTCAAGCTAGGTTAGGTTATGAGTTGTTAGCCCGAAAAACTATTTAGGTGTGAGTGTTGAGCCCGATAAAGTGAGGGTTGTTCACTACAAAAGAAGTTTAGAAAAGGCATATCTCAAGCTAAGTTAGGTTGTGAGTGAGTTGCCCGAAAAACTAAACTATTTAGTTGTGAGTGTTGAGGAAAACACTTGTAGGTTCTCTGCACCCGGAAGCTAGAGTGTAATATTGAAAAGATAGTGGAGAAAACCTCAAGGCCTGCAAAGAAGCTTGAGAGGTGGATGTAGGCAAGGTTTGCTGAACCACCTAAAAATCATTATATTTATTTTTTTTCCTACTCTTTACATTTAACACATATTTACTTGTTACATCAATATACTTGTGCTAATTTAGTTTTTATTTTGTCAACACGATTTTAGAGGTTAAAAAACAAAAAAAAAAAAATTAGAAACTCAACTCGCCCCCTTTTTGGGTTGCCTTAGTCTTAGAGATTACACAAGATATGGTATAAAAATCGTAAGTATAACTGTATAAGTGCTCAATAAAATGTCAAAGTGAAAAGTCATAATTTTTCTTATTCCTCTGATGACTGCACTACAAATGCCGCTTGAGTGTAGGTATTTTGCCTGGCACAACCCCCATCTCTAGAAGAGGTCATTGGAGTTTTTTTCCTGGTTTGTTGAAAAGAATCAAGCTGTTGGAAGCTGAAGTCCAGAAGTAAAGAGAGAAGGAGAGAAGATAAAGATTGCGTTGGTTGTTTTATGGGTGTTTGTTGTGGTTACAGTTCGTGTAGCCTTATAGTTTTAGAAATGCGTATGTATATGTATAGGTGTTTGTTGTTGTTGATTCCTCTTGTCTAGAATTGAAAATGTGGTAACCGTGTAGCTATGTAATTGGATCCTGATATTTATGGTTTTTGTAATTCGATCCTTCAATGTAACGATTTGAACTTGTTCATTTCCAAATATGTATTGTCTGCTTCATGTTATAATTTGTGTCTTCATCCAATCTTGTTGCATTGTGTAGGCAAAATAACATTACTATTTCAAAAACCACATAGGAACTTGAAATTTCTTTCAAAGGTTTCAACACTTCCTTCTAGGTAAAATGTCCATTTCAAAAAGAAGACATCAATATGCTCATTTCGGGCACACAATAATATGTCTATTTTAAAAACTGTTTAACATTATGTCCATTTCAGACAGCTAATAAGTTTGGACATAATTTTGAACTAACAATTCCATTTCAACATCACTACAATTATATTTTAAAGTGATATTTCCATTTCAAGTTGACAAAATAACATGTCCATTTCAGGCTAAACTCAACATAATAAATGTTTACATAATTTAATTAACTGTTTCCTGCTACAACATTTCCTCTTTACATAACATAATCAACATAATAATTGTTTATATAGTAAGGTAAAATGCATCTAAAATACTTTCTTACATATCATATTATAATTATTTACATAATCAACTAAAATGCATCCAAAATGCTTCCTTACATAATTACATAATAAATGTTTACATAACTTCAAAACAACATCCAGGATCAATCATAAAACAGCCCTGTGACATTTCCAAATCTCCCAACACTTTAAAACAGTATCCAAGCTTCAAAAATTTGCCCCCAGTAGTTCAAACAACATCTAAAAAGCTAAATACAACAACTCCCAACACAGTTCAATCAACAACTCCTAACAGTTTTCAACAAAATCTAAACATCAGAACTTCAACAACAACATAACTCCACAACAGTTTTCAACAAAAATCTAAACATCAGAACAACCCTCCTACAAATTTTTGCTATGACATTTTGGTGTTGTCTTCTTCCTTAGTCTAGATGTTGTGGGCTGGGCAGGAGGTGTATGTCCTATGGATGACTGAGCAGAAGAAGCATATGCCGTCTCCACAGGGGATGAGTTAGAGTAGCACATGGTGGGTCCATTGAAGGCTGAGAACGTCGTGTTGATTGAGACTGTTGTGAAGTCCCAAGATTCTATACGTATCAAAGGCTTACACATCAATTTCAAGTATACTCAAAGAAGCATATTCATACATAATTAAATGCTACTTAGCTTACCCCTGAAGCCTGTTGTGCCTTTTTCTTTGGGTATGTTTTGGTATTGCGTTCAGCTATTTGAGGAACCAATACACTTACTAGTTACTCAAAAAAATGTCCTAGTATTGTGTCCTACCATCTTGCAGGTTTTACATGCATAATCATACCCTTGTCTTGTAACTTTATAACTTTCATTTGGCTCATCAAGTGTCCTTCTCCTTACAACTCTAGGTCTGCCAGGTTGTCTTCTATATTGGGGTGGCAATATATTGTCATCACCATCCTTTGGCCACTCATTGGATCTAGATATTGAGTGGATTGCAAAGCGATATGCCTCTATGAACGTGTCCACATGATACTGCCGACGACATTCAATATATATAAGGCAATCACATAACTTAATATTGTTATTCAACAACAAAAGTAAAAACACTTACAACACTATACCTATGTATGAAGTCCTCGGGCTTCAATTTGTCAAAATACATGACAGCAACCCGCGTGTGCACATAAAAATTCCATTCAATTGCCATCGACCCCAAGTGCATATTCATTTCCCTCATATCAACAGCCCTTAGTGCCTCAAAATAATGATCTACCTCAAACTGGCTTATAGATTTCCAATGGTAGATGTAGTTTCTAGCACACCCATGTTCCTCTCCAATATTTTCAAAATTTTCGGACAAATCTGCTTGGTTACAGTGGCTGCTCCAAACCTCTTTACTTCAAAACACGTCAGCAATTGTCTTCTTTATCATCTCAAGCATTGTCAGAAGCGATTTGTCCATTGCATCCTTGATCCAAGAGTTGAAACTCTCGGGCAGATTATTTAACAGCATATCAGACTTACTCGTGGTCCTAAATGCATACAGTGACCAAGTTGCAGGGTCAATCTTGTCTAAGCAGTTGAATGCATTAGGGTTCATCTTCTTTATCTCATTCATATGCCTCTCAAATTGATTCTTGTTTAGTGCCTTGACAGCAGCCCAAATGTCTTCCCTTTATAGCCTGCGCTTTTGAAGTTTGTGTGTAAATGTTGCACGCAATGCCTGTGTTCTGATTCAAGAGTTACGATGTCGAATGCATTCAAGGCCCTGTAAAAGATCATAAAAAAATATAAATAAAATGTCAATCACTGCAAATAACTTGCATAAACTTTACCTGAACAAGGAACCAAAAGAATAATGACATATAACAACAATAATAGATACGTTAGGCCTGATGGCTACATTAAAGTTAAGTTCCAAAAGAGGCAAGGGAGGCGGTAACCAAAACAAATGCCTAGAGGGGGTACAAAAAAAACTATCAAGTTGTACAATGCTCTCTATATAAACAAGACAGACGCCTAGCAAGAGCAACAACATCTAGGGACCTATGTAAATAAATCACTTCATTCATTGACTACCATATACATAATAAAACTATACACAAAAAACAAAAACTTGGCCTTAACAATATTAATCTAGAAATGATTAACAAGATCTAAAAGAAATTTCACCTAGTGAATGCATTTCTTGCCCCCAATTATGGTTTTACCGCATACTATGATCATATCGAGTTTTGACAAGGCGAGTGACTCGCTAGAAGAGAAGAATGCTTCTCATTCAAAGAGGACATATAGCGCTTCATCCACTCAGTCCTAGCGAAAGGGGAGTAATTACTTAATTTTTTTGTGCTAGTTTTTTATTTTTTGATATGTTGGGATGCTGGAACATTAGGAGTCTTAATGACACCGAGAGCATCACCTTTCTTTTGCTCGTATTATTGAAACCAAAATGAAGGAAATAAATAAGGAAAAATTTGTAAAGGTTTTATTGCGCAAAATTGGTTGGCTCTTGGTAATTACAATCCCTCATTTTTAGAAATATATGGGTATGCTAAGACCCTAATACTCTCGAGGTCAGTTGCCTTGGAAGTTCTAAGCAAAGCATACACTAGAAAGTCCACTCCAATAATTTTGGTTAGACTTGGTATGTATTCATTGTTTATGAGCTTAACTGCCCAGATAAGAGGAAGGAGTTATAGAGAGATATTCATAGAATAGCTCGCACTAATCTACCCTAGATTATTATGGGTGATTTTAATGTAGTGAAATGCTAAAGCAGACATAGTAGGAGATCTACGTTGAGGCCATCGTGGAAAGTACTAATTGTTTAAGGGAAATAAAGCTAGAGGACCTAGAGAGACATTCGTAGAATAGCTCGCACTAGTCTACCCTAGATTATTATGGGTGATTTTAATGTAGTGAAAGGCGAAAGCAAACATAGTAGGAGATCTACGCTGAGGCAGGACGTGGAAAGTACTGAGTATTTAACGGAAGCAAAGCTAGAGGACCTTAGGTTTAACAGTCCTTTTTCTACCTGGTGCAACAAGCAAAAATAGCCTCCAATCTTGAGCAAACTAGATCAAATCTTGGTTAATAGGTCGTGGGAAGATAGCTTTTGCCATGTCAGAGGCAGATTTCACCGACCTAGTATCTCTGATAACACTTTCATGAGCAAAACTTGTTATTTTTGATATATTCACTTGTGTATGTAAGGCCAAGGAGAGACTATGTATAATAGTTTGAGTCAGCTCGGTTGAATTTGTTTAAAGCTTGTAATAAAGATATAATATATTTGTTTGTAATATAATAATACATATGTTACGCATATATGTTTAAAGATAGTACATTATTATACAATTTCATAAGCATATTTAATGGCATATACTTTAATTTGTCTTGTCACCCAATTTTTCCTTTTTAATAATGAAATATTTAGGTTACAAATGTACCCAGAATCCGTGTGATACTCAAATGTTGCAAATTCATCCCCTAGGTAAACAAAGTTCCATTACAATCCTTATCAAATGAGTACCACGTCAGCACCAACCATAACACACCAAGTGCCTAACGAGACTCACATGATCCATTTCACAAGCTCATTCAACTGCCCATCAGCCATGTATCTGCCAATGTCATTGGAAAAAAGACACTCATTAATCGTGGAGGAGACATTTGCCTAAGCCTCTGTGTCCCACTAACCCCCAATCTCTCAGTCCCCTCTACCCATAACCCTCAACATTCTCCCTCTCATAAGTTATTTATTATGAACCCTAACTTTCACAATCCACAAATTTACACTAATAGCAAATCTTCTTTGAATCCCAATGTATCCTGCGGACTAATTTGAAGAGGGTTGCTGTAAATTCAGAGTTCGTGGTTCGAAACCTTTTCAGAAGAAACTTGTTATAAAAGGTAAGTCAAGAAGTGTTCGTATTGTGGTTTAGGTTAGATGGCCCCCATATTTCTTGTGTTTCGGTCATTAATGTGCTTTTAGTTTTATTTTAGAGCTTGGGGACCTGTTGAATGGAGTTTAATGGAAAGAAAAGTTTTATGGTTGAGAGCTCTTGCAGAAAGAACTTTCGATAAAGGAGAACACTGAAATGCCCTTTTATATATATATATATATATGTTAGATGGTTCTCAAATGTCTTTTTGATTTTCTTTATTTATTTAAACGTTGGGGCCATTTTTTCTGGTAATATTTTGGATGTTGGGACATTTTTTTTCTTGGGTGTGATATTGTCAGCTACTTAACTGTAAACTAGCTAGGTGCACGCATGTTTGTCTTATTGTATTTCGTTAGATGGTTTCGATGTAGTTTCGGTTTGTTCTGTAGTGTATTTTAGTTCTTCACAGGTTTAGTTGTTTAAAACATGCACATGCAGATTACGGTTAAGGTTATACGTGATTACCTTTTCTAAAAATTAGCTTATATTCGATAACCATTATGTTTATTTACAATTGTTAATGAATATAGGAAATCAAATTGTTAAATTGTTAAAACTGGTTGATATTGTTAATTTGTTAACGTATTAAAATTGGTTGAGGCATTATTTAAGTTGTTGTGGGTCTGCTCTTGTCTGTGAATGATGTATTATTCATTTGCTGATTTGTTAAAACTGGCCTTTGTATTGGATCCCTTTTCTTTTCTTTTTTCCCAAAGCAAATAAAAGCATTTCCTATTGATTTGTCCCCCGACTGGACCGATTCTGATTCTAAATTAGTCGTGGATATGTTGTTCTGTTCCTAAGGCCTCCTCCGTATTTGATTTATTCGTCTGTGTCAATTTTTCCTGCAGAGTAAGTCAGAAACAGTTACCCCAAATCCTGGGATTCCCAGTGTTTTCCGGTAAAGCATGGAGGTCTGGGTTTTAGAAGATTCTATGATTTTAATCAACACTCGTAGCCAAAATGGGATGGCTGATAGCAACAATAGGTAACAAATTATGAGTCCATTTAGTAAGGGCTGAATATCGCCACACTGATCGGATGACAATTCCCAGAACCCAGCAAAGTTGTTCCTATTTTTTGTGCATGGTATCGCCAGGCCTATATTGGAGACAAGCTTAACGCTATCGAGAATCGGGGACGGAAAGAAAATAAGTTGTTACGTTGACCCATGTCTCCCTCGACTTCTAAGCCAATTAATAAGGACGGTATGGATTTAGACAATTACCATCAAAAGGTGTGCGAATTGATGAACAGCCATGTAGAATGGGATTCAAGTTTCCTAACTCCCTACTTTTTACAAGAAAATAGAGAAGCTATCCTTATCATGCCTCCTCCTGTAGGAGCTCCAGAGAAGGGCCAATGGGGTTTACGCGTCGAACGAGGAGCTGTTCAGTAAAGGGAATTTGAAATGAAAGGAAAGAAGTCCCCCGTCAGCTGTTTTATCAAGATCGGAGTCAGAAATTTTTGGGGGATGAAGAATCGACTAAAACATTTCCTCTGAAAAGTGCCATGGAGACTGGAGAACGTTTACAATGAGAACAAATTGAAACAAAAAGAGCATCCGTGACTGAAGCACACTATAGGTATAACCTTATATCTATCATGGAGACGAAAACTCTGAATGGCCTAAAATTGGATTATGAGCCAATCGATGGGAAATCCCAATAATGTATGGAACTCCACAGACATCTATGGCTGAAGTATTGCAGCAGAATAGTAATTGTCGATACACTCTGCGACAGCACAATTCACTAAAACAAAGAGCTTATATGCTTTGGATCTTCACACAAGTGCTCACGCTCCGTATTCATGTCAAGATAAAGTAGTGTGTTTGGAGGATGCGAGTGCACAGAAGTTAACAAAGAGAAACGAATTCAAGTACATCCAAAGAGTAGTGCGCTTATATTAAATGAGCTAAAATAAATAATTCATCACAAAGGTGACCTCATAACAGTTGATCGGGGTTGACTACGCGCCAAGAGAAAACTCTAAGAACACATCACGAACATTACGAAAACATTGGTCCTTTTCTATCGCGATCATACCCATGCAACGTTTACATAGCATTCAGGGGCGGAAGCAAAGCATGACATAACAGAAGAAAGCAAAAAAATATGCATGCTATTTTTAAAGATCCTTCCCATACGTTCAAGCCGTCTTGCAACGATCTCTACACCCAAAGCTTTAAGTATAAGAGATTAGACTTGCGCCCACCATAATAAAGGGCTCAATTTGCACCACTGTTACAAAAAGCAGTCAGCCCATACATATTCAAAACCAATCAAGCCGATAAGCGTAAAGCAGGTATTTTGCATACGCATATAAGCTTAAGAATGAAGAGGAACTTTTAATGCGGACAGAGCATAGGCCAACCCTACCGGCTCACTGTTCCCATAGATCCTATCAACTGAGAGGGTTGCGTTGCAACAATCCAATAGCGACTGCGAATGATCCTTAGATTAAAGACGAAGTACGCAGACCCATCACATGCCTGGTACATTGGAAGACACATCAGTCACAGGATAATGCATGATGACGACATTTCTTATAAGCAATGAACCAGCATAGAATTATGCTTCAAGTCTACAAACCAGCAAACTCAACCAATCTAGGGTAGACTTTTAAACTTGCAATTTTACCGTCAGAAAATCTAAGATAATTGTTTAACGTATGGCCTTCAACAGTTTAGCAAGATTGCACATTACCTCGCTAAGCGAATTTTCTCAGATAAATACTATTTACCACCGTAGACGGCTAGGAAAGAATTAGCAAAGTGTTGTGACAAGAACCACATCACACCAGACACACTGAGTAAGCCATATCAGAATACTTAAAAACACTTTCGCACATGACGCAGCCCACTACGAACATAATCATTCAGACGATAAATGTTAAGCAGTGAGATCGACCCAAAGATGCAAGGCACCTGCTAGCTCCCCTACACAGAGATACAGAGGAGAAGAGAGAAACAAGGAGAAGTAAGACGATGGCCACAAAAGGGGGGAAGGCATATGAAAATTGCGAAACAGACATTGACATCACGTCGTGAGTTGAATACGATGAGTAGTATTAAACGGAATTCCAGTATTCTAGAGAGAAGAATACAATACGATTTTATTCAGAGAGTTTCATTAACTATGGTGGTCCACTATGCAAGAAAAAGCAAGCAGATCACAGTATTAGGAAAACGACTATTAGCAAAGTTATTTAACCTATAAACACCTTACTCAAAAGACTAGCCAAGAAACTGCGCAAGATGTCAGCATAGATAGAGCTCACCTCACGGTTAGATGGCTTGTGGATTTCTAAGACCATATTTTTTAGCTAAAAACGTGTCTTCTAAACCTTCGTGTTTCCTTCTTTCTTTCTCAAAGCAAGTACTAATTCTTAGTCTTCACCGGGATTTCACAGCAAAAATATTAAAGCGAGAGCATTTGACAATCAATCCCAAAATTTCAAATCCCACTAGAGCATAAATATCAAAAATGTAGATAATGAAACAGCACCATACAGAATGTTCTTAGCCTCAAACATTGCTCTATCAAACTAGATTTATCACTTGCCTTTCTAAAAAATTACACCCTGAACTCCACAATGAAAGAACGGTGTATCATAAAGAGTTTCTCACATATTTTATAACTCAGCAGTGTGTTATGAGTAAAAAGTTTTAGAGGCTCACTTATATGAGGCCGAAGTCCTCTTTCTTCCATCCATCATTTAATCAGCTAATTTTTCAAAAAGCAAACTATTTTCACTAAGATTAAAACTTTTCATAGATTGGTCTAACTAAATTACATACAGCAAGAAAAAACAAAATTTCCTTGCACCTCAAAACTGATGTTAATGATTATTTCATCTATAAAGTTTAAAAACAATATATACGGGCAGGCATGTGTAATTCAAAAAAATAAAAAGGAGAATATTAAATATCCACACAACTATTTTGAATAAAGTTCATCAGGAAATCTGCTTGGTACTTCTTAATAACCTGAGCCATATAAGACATACTGGAGTTTCCATTCTGTTACTGTATAATCAACATGACCAGTTTTGCCATAACCCAAAATCAAAACTCAAATAAATCCTGAGGCTTACGAAAATATATACAAAATAATGAAATGTCTTGGTGAGCTAATCAATCTATCGATTCCGACATCACTTAGTAATCGAAGAGTAACCTTGATTTTAAAACGCTTTCACTCTTTAAGAAAACAACATCGCAAATAAAGCTCATCCAAAAGGTGGAGATAATTAATAAATGTTCACAAATAACAAACCGAGACAATCCATAGAATTTCATTTATATATATTGAACCCGGGATATCCCAATTAAGAAAGAGCCTTCTATCAATCATTATTTTTCAAGGAAACTGTGCAAGTAGAATTTATACAACTTTAGAATGCTTGAAATTAGTTCCATAGATAATTAAACTGAACATTGAGTATATAATCACCTCACTTGCTACTAAGATAGGACCTCCAACGAGTAAGATTCACAAGGTCAAGAATAGAGTATTTGGGTTAAACATCTCAAGGTTTGCGTCAAATTCGAGTCAAGACAAGACAGTTTCACCTCTTTTATTGATAACCGCCAAAGACAAAGGATTATCGATTACAAAATCTTACTGCAAGAGTTCGGATCTTTAGTAGAGAGAACAAAATATCATAATGTGTATTTGTTAATTTTGAATCAGAGAGTATTATAACAACAAGACAGTAAAACAAAACCAACGCACTACTACGAAGCCAGATCATTTAAGTCAGAAACTAAATGTTGTTGAGACCACTCGGTAAAGCATATACATTTTATACTGTTCATTAAATCTATCTGCTATTTAACAACCAAGTCAACACAGGGTTACACTCTAGATAAGATGAAGGTTTAATCAAAGATGGCCATCAAGTATAAAGAGATTAAATTGATCGTGCCTTACTCATGTGAAATACTTGGGATGCGATACATCACAAAATATAAATGCTCTCAGATTTCCCCACACACGTCCCCACGCCCAACCGCAGTGGATGCACATGCTTTATCTTTTAGGTCGATGAGACCTAATGAATTGCAATTTGACATAATCCTACACAAAGTGTCAAATAGATTCATTTGAGCCATATTGGAATTGTTTAAATGAATCATGTACGCTTGTCGGCAGCCCACTATCAAAATATTATCAAAAAGAATGTTAGAACAATATACTTATAAAAGGGATTCTCGATATGAGCCCAAATTTTCAATGTAGAATCAAACAAAAAAAGTTGTAAGGAGGATCCCTGATGTGGTCTTATATGGCATCTCCATAGTAGTCTTTTATGGGCAATATCTAGAACTAACCACCAATATGTATATAAGTTACACATTACTGCTTGTGCCAGCTAAATCACAAATAATCATTGTATCTATATAAGTATACATTCACGACCTCTCCAAGCTGAAATCCGCGATAAAATTATTTCTAACTCCCATTAGAAGGAAACCATCCAGAGAAAAAAGTAAGTAAAGAGCTACAAAGGACATTAAATCTAAGTGAGTAACTCGAGGGTCACCGAATATTGAAGCCCTAAAACGTCTGTTAGGAATAAATCTGTGCCAAATTTTTTACAAAAAAAAAATGTCAGGAAAAAAGAAATGGTGTTCTCAAAACTGATCTATCACATTTCTTTAGACATCAATGACGTATACTCTATTGAAAGAACTACCTTCCTTGGACAAGTTAGCCATGGAAAACGACCTATGATGTTTGCGAGCTGCATAAACAAGTGCATATACATGTTTAGAGATATCTATCCACATAAACTCTTGATGCTTAACAACAAATATCATTACCAGACACTTCCCTGCAACTACTTCCATGGCAAAAAAACATTCTCCAATAAACATAGTCAGAATGGTTTCAAGCATGAAAAAGAACAATTGCATGTTGGAATGTTTTAAAGTGGAATTGAGATGAAATTTCATCTCACACACTGGAAAATATATCTAAAATGAAATGCTTCTCAGACGCATTCCAGGGAAGGCAAAGACATTAAAGTTTGATGAAGGGAATCACCAACATGTTGGTCCAAGAAGCAGGTTGCAAGCTTATGAGTTTTTCTTACAAATCTAAGCAGTTGAGACATGAGAAACTATATTCTGAGCTAAAATACAGCCGGATATTAGCAGTAGGAGCAATTAAATAAACAAAAAATACGAGCATTAGACATCACTGATATCCAAAAGATAAGGAGACCAGCATCACAAGACTCCGTGATTAGGAAACTCTAGACTGGATGAATATTTAACCTGCCAGTGGGAAATCTCCCACATGTCCGTTTAAGCTATTGTGATAATTTTATTGTATTTAAGAAGTATAGAGCTTCAGTATGGCATGAATATGAAATTATCGATTGCACATCCAGGTTCTGCAGTATACAACCCCTCAAGGGCAACAAGAACAAGATATCATATTGGAAACTTAAGTGCACATGGCGACACGTCCATTGAAGATTGCAGCGCAAAAATGTGTTCAGTTAAAGGCGTTGACGTGTTTGACCACTACAGATCTAGACAACGGTCTAACCGAAACATTAAGGTTTTGTTTTTCATAGTAAGAATATTGCTTCCTTCAAATTCACATTCTCCGAGAGGTGGATAAGATAGTTAATGCAAATAAACATTGGGGAAGTAATCCTTTCTCCTTTGGTCCCTATCACGCATAGCCACTAAGTCTTGTTGCTTTTTACCTGGAAACTGATCTGAAAGGCGCTTAGAGTAAATCCACGCCCCGTGCGTAAAGAAGAATTATGCAAACTCACAATTGAAGTTCTATTCAACCAAGTTTCTTTTTGGATAATAGTGCCTCTAGTAATTAAACCGGGAGTCCTTCACCGTAAAAGAAATCTCCAATAGCAATTTAAGCGCCCAAATGATCATTGATAACTCACCTTAAGAAGTCCTGCATAGAGGTAAGAAAATAGCACCTTTCTCAAATGACAGTGCCAACAACTGGAATACAAGAGAAACACATGATCATCTTTATTATAGAACATTGAGTAATTATGATTTTAACTCTCGATTGAGCACAAAGCTCGAAAGGCACAACAAAAAAAATAAAAAATAAAATATACTTCAGATTCAGTATATAATGCACGTAATTTGTAGTGCAATATTCCAGAAAGGATTAAAGAATTAATACACAAAGGTAAAAAATAAACACGGTATTCTAGTTTCTCGTACATTAGGCCGCCAAGAACCAATAAAATCAAGAGTAAAAATACTCATTAGCTGAACCCTCCCCATTGCATGCGCACTAGTCACCAAACTTTCACATTCCTACTTTTTTTAATATCAGTAAAGTAGTGCTAGTTAAGACCACGATAGTTTGTTGGGTTGACCCACCTAATAACAGTTGCACACAATTCCATTCTATGATACACGAACAGATGGAATAAAATAGAGCGAAGTAGATACCCTAGATATCATACCTATAACTGCGGGATAGGGATAGAGAAACCAAATGAAACAACGGACAATCCAAGTTAATTATAACAAAATAACCAAGAGAAGGCCTTCAATACACATACTTCCCCTTCACTTAGTCAGGGATCCTTGCAAATTAAACTATGAGGTAGAGTCCCATCACCCGAAAAGGTAAAGTGAAAACCTTTATGATAATATTCTTCTGGTATTGTCACCTATAAAAATATAATGGTAACAAATTATCCCTCCAGAAGTGACAAACTGTCTCATACTTATACAACTGATGCTCTTGTGTATACGCATATGCGAGGTGCCTTGGTATAGAGAAAAGCATAAGACAACAGAGAAACACAATTCTTATCATCTATGCAATCCATCAATATCTATAACAAAATGAAAGAGAACTTTCCAAAGATTTAAATGCTAACTCTCTATTTCTCGAGCTTTTCACGCCTATAGAAAATTTATTCTTGAATATAATTTTACCTAGCTTTTCATGCTTCTCAATTATATTTCTCTATTGGCCTGTTGATTTATCCTCTTTGGTAGTGATATTATGCCAAATTTTGATAGACATAGCACTAGTATCATAGTTGGCAATAGCAGTTGAGTTAGGAGTCGATCTATAGATATACTAAAGAAGAGCAGTACCTTAGGCGCTGAGACGGTGTGACACAAGTTCACCAAATTATCTATAATCATTCAAAATTAAGCCATTTCAAAGTGATAGCTAACAAATATCAGACCTATGCTAACTTCATTAGTTCACAATGCCGAATGACTAATAATGAGTTATGATCCTGAGAGTGTACTTTGAGAATAATGAATGGGCGGCAAGCAATGTTATACAGAGTGACCGGGTCGAAAATGTGACACGCCCAAAAAGGAGTCCTACTCAAGAAGGATACGCCCAATCTTACTAGACTGAGTATCTTACTTCTCAATGATCACAAAATCAGTATAAAATCAGCTACGTTATATTTCTCTTTTCTTAAGTTGTATGTTGAGTTACCAGATATATGTTCTCTGCTATTCAATATAATGCCTGCAAACCGGGTGTAAGACAGGAGGACTGATGCAAGACTACCACCAATCTCGGAGAATCATGTGTGTTCCATGGCTATAACTAGCCTAATACTGATACACCAATGTACAATATTTATATCATTCATATAAATGACACCCCCAGAGAACAAATAATAACCGTTAAACACAAACCACGAACAAAAACCCGAAACGCACTGGAACAGAGAAGTTAAGTTGGGTAAGCAGCACGGGAGAAAAAGAAGAAGAAGTAGGTGGTTCATTGCACTTCTACACATCCGTATTTAATAAAGAGAGAACAGAGTATTTATCATTACGAGTAATTCACCGTTTTCGTTGCCAGGCACCTCATGCTATGGAGGCACTCCACCCCGTGAATCATCTCTAGCATCTCGTTACTGTTATCTCTTGCTCATCACTGAAACAGGTCTGCTTTTTGCTCATCTCCGCAAGTATTTCTGCCCGCGCCCAGCATTTTGTATACTGAAGCAGGAACCCAAATTTTTGTTCCTGGTAACTTCAAACCTAACGTGTAAGAAGAAACTATTAAATAACTACTGTCATTATTTGGCAGGTAGTATAGTGTTGGCAAATCGTTCTTTCATGAACAAATTAGCTACATGAATACTGAATTGGATTTGTGAAATACAATAATTAGAACAGTAAAGTATATACAATTCAGCTCCACTCGCTTTAGTCAACTAATAAATTGGACATAGAACAATCCTGTGATTGTGTCATTGGTAGATGGGCCTCTCTTCCCTTGGGCCGATTTCTGCTCCACGCGATACCTTGTGTCCGTGGATGCCTCGCGAGCTTTAGACCACTTATGGGCATGTTTTCCGCGTTTGAGATCAAAGTCTGATATAGAAAAAATGCTTTGTGCTCATTGCCTTCATTTTAGTTGGGCCCCATGTTTGCGAGAGCGAGAGTAGTTGACTATGAGTGGAAAGTGAGATGAAAGAGGGGTTGTCTCATCATTCTGGTTAGATTAGTTGATATCTTTTAATTTTGGTGGGAAAAATGAAGATTTAGCATCTCATCTATATTGAAGAACCCAGAGACCAAATTACGATGATTGTTACATCAAAGCAGGCGCTAAATGCGGCACATTCCTATCCCGCCCTCATTTTTCGCCTTTTCCCTACTTTCCATAGATTAATCATATGATTATTTCTCTTTATGTAGACATTCCTAACTCTGAATATAACTGAGCCTTCCTTTAAGATGGGCGTAAATTTGTTACTTTAAGCTTTTGTCAGTTTATTGTAAATACTCTTCTTTGGCTCCGGGCCTATTATAACAACTTCTTACAGCAATAACCTATGAGTGGGACAGTAATCAACAGGCCAAATTCTATGAGAAATACTTATTAATCCGCTCTATATGGACATTGAGGAGATGACCCCTGGACTATAAATAAAAATTTATGAAAAGTATACCATATATAATAAGCCGCCTCGAAAACAAAGGCTCAAAGACCACGGAGCAAAATAGCACGCACGGTAAAAAATATAAACGATTCCTTCCCTTATTATTGTTTGCGGTAGATACACTATCATACGTCATCTTAGTTCACTAGTTTTATTGTTGTTAGGGAGGGGGATTTTAGAATTCTTTTTTGTGGCTCTCGCAATTAAAAATAAATATAGAAAGAAAATTGAGGCATGAGCTTAGTCCTTGAAAACAATAAATGAAAATTTTTATGCCCCGTGGTGTAGTTGCCCTTAACTCCCAACCATCAAAAACAAGGGACGCGCTTGGAAATATGGGAATTAACAGTGTGAACAGAAAATGCCCTAAACATGAAATTTTCACCTTTCAACATGGATAAGAAGACTGGTGCACAAGACGTGATTTAAGTCAGGACAAACATCAGAGAAGACACCTATAGGGGATTCAAACGTGACTTTTTCTATTTAACCCACGTAGTGTCATTGCCTAAATGCACAATGGCCCTTTGACCCTAGCCGACTATTAAAAAATCTGGGAAAGACATAAGAAAGCGACCTAGAGTGTGTACTCCACAGCGTCCACAGTCCCCCCAGCCATAGAAGCTTTTCTGCCTTCAGATTCTTTAGTGGTTTATTTCTTTTCTTTTTGGTCTTTTTTTTTTTGTTTTATTTTCTTCTTTGTTTGGGTGTCTTTGCGTCTCTGCTTAGTGATGTTTTTAAATATTAAATCAGTAACCCTACCCTTCATGGTCCTTTTTTACGGAGCTCCGTAAATTACTTCGTTGAATCCGTAGGTATGCAAACTTCCCAGTTGAACTATTGAGACATATCACAACAAAACATATTTTTATCTTACTGAGATGAACTTTATTGAAGTCATGAAATTTTATAATATTAGAATCCCATCCGATTTTAAAAAGTAATGGGAATATCCCTGCCCCGCACAAATTATAGAGATGTTTAATGTATTTTTTCATTTATGGTTTTTTTGTTGATTAAGCCATAATGACTGCATATGAGATAAGGGTCATGGATTTGAACATTAGAGAGATTTCGGCTTAGTTTTTTATTCCAGTTTTTTGCGATAATTTGTCGTCTCCGGTTTGGTTCCCTACGTGTTATTGCATCAATCCCATATTACGGTTATTTGTCTCGTAGACATACCGAGTTGATTAGCGGTATATTATTGACAAGAGGATACGAATTTGATCACGAGATTTTATTACATTTTACTGAGGGTGCAAACACACTAGGGAGACAACTTTTGTTGATTATATTTCCTCCGAAATCTTCCCCTCAATGCCTTCTAATCGACTAACCGGGACACAAAAATTGAAAAAGGTCATTAGGGAGCGCGAGATGGATCCCTACATGAATTATACTGCCACTATGGTTGAAAGAATTTCTCCTTATGACCTCCATTCTCTTCTGTGTATTCTCAATTTCATTTTTTTCCGCAGGAAATAGCAAGAGGTAACATCATAATAAAGCCCTGACATATAATTTAGGTATCAAACTACTAATTTTTCGCCTCACTACGGTCATGTGCTACAATGATATAATATATAACAGACAAGAATGTACAATCTAGAAAAAAAACTCAGAATTGATGAAAACACAGTTTTACAATCACAATGGTACACGCACTAGATAAATTCTGAGAATATATCAACCCAAACGGTTATCGCGAAATAATGTATTGGAGTCTGTAAAGATGATACAAATATAGGAGGAGAAAGGTTATTCGCTGTTTTGAAGGCGTCCCACCTCTCCTCAGGAACAAACCAATCTTTTAAAATTGAAAGAACATCATTCTCTAAGTGCTGGTTTATCATTAAGCCCACCGCTAATATTTGGTCAGAAAGAACTATCGAATCAGAATAATCTCCATAGAGAGGATTGGGAAGAATTCATTGAGGAGCAATCTGTTAAACAGAACTATTATGGGGAATATCTGAGCGATAGATCCGTGCCGTATCTAACCTCTCGAGCCCACACCAACAAACAGTACAAGATTTATATCGCACGAACAGACGAGGAAAAAAACGATTTATTTGTGAGCTGGGATTGACTAATCCCTGGATCATCCGCTAGTCTTGGTAGTCATATTGACTGAGGGAAAGCTGCATTTATGTCCTTAGTGTTACTACGAAACTGGATATCAGAGTCTTTGTGTGAGAAGTAAAACCAGCCAAAGCCTCCCGGCTCAGAGTTGGATTGTTGACGAGGTACCGCTCCTTCTCTACATCGCTGCCAAGGTCGTTATAATCGATCCAACCATACCAAAGGTTTTTGCACACAGGTGAATAATAGACAATTCATGGCGATGGAGACTATCAATACATAACCGCTTCTACTCCTCATGGTTGAAATCTTGTTCAAGTGAAACGATTAATAGGCACTATATATTATGTATAGATAGAGTACTCGTGGTAAGTGAAAATAGCCATACATTTGAAGAGACACCGCCACCTAGAGAGATTGCAATTCAATAATTAGATTGTGGCGATGTGCATCATATGTTTTTGAAAGGGTCCTCTATTTATTCGCAGATAAGAAGTGGGGTTCAACAAATAATAATGATATGTTATACGGATATCCACTGGGTATCCATGCTGTTCACATCTTATACAAGGCTGTTATATAGAAACATTAGTTTATCTTTTACCGCACTTCCAGACCCAACCCTCCCGATCTCAACTACCTTCGTCTCATGGTTTTTTTCTATTAAAAATAGCTATGGCACATATTTTGGACGCCAACACGTCGCCCCCGTGCCCTCCGCGAGCCAGGACTGCCGCTTTAGAGATCTGTATAGTTATTGTGTGATCCCGAGGTATACTTATACCAAAACATATAGTATGAATATTATTCGACTTCTCACATTGAATCGCGGATGGTGTTTGCTTCTGTATCGTAGGTGTTATGTTTTTATTATATATTTATATGCGCCAAAAATGTCTTCGCTATCACAGAGGAGCGCTGTAAATATCTATGCGGGTAAAAGGTCAAGAAGAATATGCACTTAACCATAGTGAACCCTATTATCTTAGAAGAAAGATATAAAAATCATTTGTGCTAGCTCCACATAAAAATTCTGATTCTCAAAATGCATAAGTGACCATAAGGTTGATAAAAAAAGGGATTATCAACGTCTCTCAGTGGAAAGATGCTTTGAGGAGTAACCTTGTGCTTGAATTATTTCTTGGCCATGCCTCCAGGTAATTCAAGTGGTGATTCATCTAATCTTCATTAACACAATCGATCCTTGGGTGCGGACACAAAGCTTTACTATGTTTGAGCGCGATGTCTGGGCCTATAAATTGCAAAGCGTGACATTGCGATTTCTTTGGTTTTCCTTATGTTTTTTTTTCCCAAAGAGGTAATCACTCGAGCCATAACATTGATCTATTTCCTTACAGTTTTCTCTTTGTTAATTCTCCGATCTCGCTTCTACGTATATATTTGAATAATGACAGTGTCGAATTCTTTTCGAAACAGATCAATAACACATAAGATCTCTAGAGGATGCTATGATATGATGTATTGATTACTCTATATGTGGTCGAGGTGAACTGGTATAAAAAAATCATATATAACGTCAATCATAGTGTATGCCACAATATATAGTAATGTCTATATTTTCATCTTTGAAGACCCATTCTGACTTTACCTTTTTACTCTAGTTTAATTCGTCTAAGGATCTAAAGCTTGGCGTTAAGGTGTTGGAATATGGATGAGGCCATTGGGACCCGTAGAGAAATATAAACTCACTTTGAAAAAATTTGGGTGAACAAATGATTTAGGTACTTGGTATAAATGCCTCAAATACGAGAGAGGGTATTTTATGTGCTATAGATAGATATGCACTCAAATAACACTCAGCAGACCAACCTGTATCGTGGATATCATTTTTTTAATCTTTGACCAGCGTATTGAACTCTTGGCCATTATCTATTTCATAGCCCACAAGAGTATAAAATGTTAACTACTACAAGCCGAGAGAGAATGCGAAATAGATAGAAATATGAGGCACGATGCTTGTACTGGAGACCCAGAGATCTTCGTTCTCTCCTATCCCTCTTTTATCCAACAGCGAGCGATGTAAGACTGAGTCTGCAATGAACCCTATTAGTTCGGTATACGGACATGCCTGAAGGAGAGACTCTGTTTTTACTATTATTATATTTTCATGATCATGATTTCGTTTATCAAGATATAAGCCAAAAGACGAATAAAGCACACCCCTCTTAATAAATTCTTGTAACAGGCGAGATATCACGTTTAATCAATTTGAAATTTGTATATTATGATTTCCCATACACGTAGTCGA
Source organism: Morella rubra (assembly GCA_003952965.2). Classification (NCBI taxonomy): domain Eukaryota; kingdom Viridiplantae; phylum Streptophyta; class Magnoliopsida; order Fagales; family Myricaceae; genus Morella; species Morella rubra. Next base: position 8,982 of record RXIC02000178.1, on the reverse strand, counting down.
ATGATTAATCTGAGAGATTCTGATAAATTTATTCTTTTTATGTTCCCACAAAGCGAGAGTTGATGTTTCATATTGAGATTTATCCGGCAGGGCAGTAGATAATCGGCCCGATCCACACAATGGTACCAGAGAGCCCATCTATCTCTAGGTTGAGCACATAGTTTATAGACCCACGCCTGGACCAAAAGCGCTCACGAGTAAAGAATAAAATATCAACAAGATATATCCACGAGACACGGCTTTCACCTAATCCCTCAAATCTCTTCCTATATACTCTTCATATCGCGACACTCAGCTCTGAGAGCATACTACATTTACCCCTTCCCGATATAAGGATTATGACAGGTAAGCATTTATCAAGAAACCAAGACGAAAAAAAGGTTAGGGGCCTCTTATAGCCCCAGTCAATATCAAACTAAGAGAGCAACACTACAAACGAGGAAGCGTACCACTAAGAAGAGAGGCCTGGACCACCCGTTTTAATTCAGAATAATTGGGGTCCGAGACTATTCACACATAGATGTATACTCTGGGGCTATACTGGTTGTGAGAGATATCCGTTTCATATCTCGTAATCAACACTGAGAGACACAGAGTATTTAGGAAGTATAATTAAATATGACTCAGTATGTTATATTACCATGGGAATTATTCCTTAATTTAATCTCTTTATAGATTAAATCTAAATTTCCTGTAGTTTAATAAAGGCAATAGTGCTCTAGTGAGACTATTTAAGGTTACGCATGTCAACTTATTCCGCACACATTAGGGTAAAACGACTATGAGAGGACAAACGACCTACAGTACATCCTTGTGAGGTGGAGTGACCCTTTGTGGCATGGTTGCCGCAATATCTAGTTCATTAGAATATGTGGTGAACAGACGACACGCACCGCACACCTGGCCAAAAAGCTAGCAGACACTAGAAGTTAGACTTGAGAAGAGAGAACTCCTTATTTACCCTGAGGGATGATCCAACCATAGATTACTCAGACTCTGAGCTATTATACCCTATGAAAAAGACATTATTTGAGCTATCTGTACAAGTTGACTCGGTCCTAGCTCAAATGACATGGGCGTGTCTTGAGTTTGATTAAACACTGTATATATAATTTTCTTTCAACAGGGTAAACACTCACATCCTCGTAGATGTAGTAAAACATGATAAAGGGGTCTGCGCATATTCACGTCTTTCTATAGATATCGATATTTTCCTCGTAGAGTAGTAACACACGCATTTCCGAATATCACTTGTGTAAAATAAATTCTCTCGCCGAAGAAATCATCAGAGCCAAAAAACGTCTGTACAAACCTACTAGCGCATATGTTGACAAAATAAGAGACAAGAAAATGTGATTTATACTGTGCCCCAGTGATCCCCCCACGGTACTACGTAATGTGTTTAAAATATCTGAGACTATTAGGTATAAGAATAACTTTTTGGTTCTCGATGGCCCAACTATCAGGTACATATAACCAGGCATAATTCGTATAAAAGAAGACTTGAGGCGAGAGAGAGTACGGAGAGATTCGGATCAAAAAAGACACAATGAGAGTCCATAAGTTGTAGTATCGTATGGACCAACCATGGAATATGTGTTGGGTGGTTTGAACATCCTGCGATTTCGAGACACATGCTTTTATTGGGCCTCTTTTTGATCAGGTGCCTCAGAGGTGAACGGATAGGCTCTTTGGATTTGGGGTCCAATACGAGACATCGAGCATTGTACTAGAGTATTTTTCAAAAAATGCGCCTAACGAGCCGGAAATAATTTTTGTTTTTCTTTACGGGATATAATTTATTTTCTCGATAAGGATAAATCGTACCTCACTATGATAATATTATTATTCGCATGGATCCATCTCTTTATTGGCGTTTGGTATCATGAGGGTGGTCATTATACCGCGATAAAGAGGGTTGTAAGAACTGCGGAACCACCTTATTTCGCCTCCTATCATAGTCGATCAGACCATATAGAATTAAGGTCTAAAACATACTTGGGATACACATAAGTTGAGCACGGATGGCTATGGGTGAAGGGTACTCATTTGACTAACTAACGACTATGCACGAGACTATTACCAGGAGGCTCCCATTACCAAAAAAAACGTTTTAATAGAAAGAGTCGTTCTTATTTTCAAACTTATTTCTCCGCCGCGAGAACCTATATTATAAGAGGTGTGTTAGCCAAATGATCGTAAAAAACTAAGATACGAGAAGACTTACGAGCTCACTGAGATTTTACACTATAAATAAGACATTGAGAGTGCTCTAAAATTATCTTATTTCTTCTTTATAAACTTCTTAGTATAAAATTAGTGGTATAAGGGATAGACGATATATTTTCAAGTATGATAATGGCGTCGATCTAAAGTTATTGCATGTAATATTCGTACAAACGTTGTAGATATGGCTTTTTCTCAGGAGAATATATATATTATATCCCGTTATTAAGGGTTTGGTGAGACGCATTTATAAATGTATAGTTATAAGAGATTAACTTTCGGTATTAATTTCCTGAGAATTGAGTTATAATAGAAACATTCTAATGAAGATAATCATTAAGTTAATTGAGGGAAGATTCTGATTTTTTCGTATGTAAAAATATTTGAGAGAGAATATAAACATAATAGGGGAGATGAGTTGCTGAAATGTTGAGAAGAAATGAGAGAGGAGAGTTATTTAGAGTATTGAGTGAGAGGGAGTATAATTCTTGGTGGAAATAGCAATATTCACATCGTCGAATTCAATATAATCATAGGTCGAGGGGTCTAGGTGTATGGATTGGAGGACTCGTTCGTAATAGTCTTTGGATACGAGAGATATTATTTTAATGTACCTTTCTAAAGTACATCTGTGTTGTCGATTAATAACTTACAACGGACTTTTATTTAACCATGAACAAGAGCTCTTTTCTAATTTTGTCACTCCTCTCCACACACACATAACTGCGCGTTAATTACCCATCTCTCCATGTTCTTTCCTAACGCCTCTCGTTTAGTCCTACTCGACAACCTTATGTAGCTTAGACTTGATATGTAATGTTTGCGAGGGTTTATCTTATGCTGCCACACCGGATTACTAGGTTTATAGTTCAGAAGGGAAAGATAAAATGGGTAAAGCGGGGACTTGTGAAAAATTACAGCCGGACAAAGTCCATTGCGAAGAAACAGTAGAGTGATCTCTTTTCGACGTGAGTTCAACAAGACAGCGAGAGTGCTCGATAGTGGTGGTGGGTTTGTACCTAACAATGGCAGAGTATAAACTATTACGATAGGTTGAAGACGATGCTAACGATATAAAAGTCATATATATACATTTAGCATTATAATATAGATATATAGGTGCGCCAGTTGCATACTTAGCATTATTTATATATATATTGGATTGTCACGGTATATTAAAGCACTTTTTTGAGATATATTAACTTCTACTTTCTGTGCAGAGTGGCCATTCCATTCCAGTGATAGAGGAGAGAGCATATGAAGTATTAAGTTTTAATAATAAACACTACCAGGAGGCTCATAAATAGAAATATATTATAAATTCTATCTGCAACTGATAAATATGCTTAACATTCATAAAAAAAAAAAAAAACCCCGGCCCCCCCGTGTAAAATTACACGAGCAATTTCCTATAGGAGAGACGTGTCGTGCCACCTTAATACAGTCCCGTCCCCCCCTATATAATGAATGCAAACAGTTACTATCCGGATTTCAAATTCCTCTTGTCCCCCCGGGCAAATTGTGGGAATCCACTGTCTGAAGGAGCCAATAGACAAGTCACACGATGATGCGTATAGTCATTAGACCATCACCTTATTTAAACATTGCTCATTGCCAAGATCACACTAGCCGTAGGCCCAAAGTGGTGAGGCGCGCAAGCCAATGGAAAATAGCTGAAAATTTCCCTGGAATCCGACGAGGGGTACCCGTGGGCCCTTAGAAAGATATAAAAGCACAAGTATCCCGAGCGTCCCTCAAGCAATTTGATTTTCGCGGCCCAAAATAGCAAGAGAGCCCCCGACCCGTCAAATTTGTAACAATTCTTCACGAATGGAAGGAAAACACGTTAAACAGATTGGGGGGGTGGGGGGGGAATCTGTGTAGACGCTGCCCGCCGAGTTAGCGTATCTGCTCGCATTTCGCGAATCATCCCTATCGGTTCGTCCAACTCCCGTAAACACGTTTGTCTCGCCTAATCTTTGGGACCCACGCTCCTCCTTGATTTTTCCCAGCCTCTTTGGCTTCTGGTTAACGGGCACTGTTCCCTTGAAGTAAAAGCGGTCCCCCATATCCCTTCTTTGTTTATCAATCAAAAAATTATCCCTTGTTTTGCTAATACCTACCCAATGACTTTAAATGGATGATAATTTTCCAAACAAGAATCTTTTCCCTATTTGAAGAATAAGGCAAGAAGAAATTAAAGATGTTTGAGATGTTATATATCCATTCTTTTTCAAGTCTAGTTAAAAAGTTAGTGGCGAGACACTATTTCACATTAAAGCTTGTTTTATTTATAAGTAAGGGAGACTTCTTCCGCTAAAAAATTTCTTAGTGTATATATAGCGGCTCACATTGAAAGCTTTACTTCAGATTGTCCCTCGTATATGGTGGAAGGACACCGTCTTTTTATTATGAGTTACTTTCATTACTTCATAATATTGTCGATGTTGTCCCAGGTGTAGTTGCTAATCTAATCAATCGAAACCAGGACTCAAATGGACGATGAATAATATCTTCATTTTTTTGTTCTCTCTAATTTTGCAAGGTTGAATTCTATAACCTTTGCGGAAGCTATTTATGGTAAAGGTTGTAGTGTTATTTGCATTCTTAATATAAGCTGTTTAATGGTCCACATTACTCGTTTGCTATCATGGTAAGAGAACTTTTCTTTTTTTTGCTTTATTGGTGTTTTTTCTTTCTATAAACAGCACCACGATAAGATTGATGCAGATTAATTTAATACCGGAAAAATTTAAATCAAATGAGTCTAAATTTGGCCTCACTCTATTATTCTCGCATATAAGCCTTACCACAAGCTTTAGATATTCCCCAAAATCGAAACTCATAATCCTGAATTTTGTTGTGTTGTTTTTTTTAGAACACACTTTATTTTTCCATAGATTGTCATCATTTTTTCTTACCGCAATTACAGATTATCTTTTGTCCCTGTTAATAATTTGACCACTTAATCCATTCACAGAAATAGAAATTGGTAATATGAAAAGTACGTGGGTTCCTCCATGTGCCTAAGAGTATTGGGTGAGATGAAGACATAAATTGTGGAGAGTATGTAACGCTAAAGAATCGAGTTCCTGAGACGTCCGCGAAAAAGTAATTCGAAAGGGCTAAATGGGTTTGCTGGTTTTAAAAGTCTTTAGAAATCGTTTTTTGAAGTTTGGTGTTTATAATGATTTGGAATTCGTATCATGATTACTACTTTGAAGTTGGGAAAATTGGTTAAAAAAACAGTTTGTGCTGTAACAGAACTTATGTTGCTTGAATATATATATTATTTGGAAAAATTGGCGCGTAATTTAATGGTATTAAAAAAATTGTACGTGAAAAAACACAGATTACCCGTATGAAATGGAGGAAATTATCAAATAAGTGGGTATTATAAATTCTCCGTGTGTTAAATTAATAATTATGAGTAAGTTTATCATTCACCAATACCCTTACGCTACAGTGCTGTTAGAAATATACCCATAAATTTACGTATGCGCGAGCCATGGAAATTGTTGTTTAGTTTTGCATGTAAATATTTATATTCTGTTCGAGATATTAGTCTCATATAGAAGTGAAAGGTTAATATTGCTTACTTATCGAGAATATTCATATTTGGAGAAAACGTGTATAAAGTAAAATTCAGCCAGACGTTAGGACTCTTCGTCGCAAAGCAAAAACATTGGTCCTAAAAACTTTTACGGCGAGAGATGCAAACTGTCTGTAGAAAAATTTTTGTGTAAATTTAGCTTGTGAGCGAGTAAACTAACTTTCCTTACACACGGATCAGAGATTAAAGACACTGCCTCATACTAGGGTACTTGGGGAGAGACAGTGGAGTGTATAAAAGTATAGAGAGCGTATTTACTGTAGCCTGTGTTCCTTTCTATTACATTTTTTGATTCATCATAAATATCACATTATAATCTAAAAAGATATATATAGAAATTTGGTGTAATTGCATTGTCTATAGCGCTATGAATTTTGCTCCCCACCACATCCAAGTCTGAGAAGAGCATATTGCGTTATGACTTGTGATGTAAAAGAAATGAGGATAACACCGAGTTGATTTGTATGAGAGTATAATATAATATCGCCCATCTTAGAAAAATACTTTAGGTTTTTTGGGAATATCACAACAGCATCTACATGAGTTGACTCATTGCGCTTGCTAGAACTATTCCAAGTGCTACTCGGGGAAGAATATCATTCACACGCAACATACTCAATTAACGAAATATTGAACTGAGGTATTAAGCCCCGTTTCCAATGTCTACTGCACGGTGTCCGATCTAAGGTATTTCCCATCCTGCCACTTTAACCTTTTCATTCTGAAGTCGTGGCAATTTCCTTCCCCCTGTTATTTTCCTTGTGTTTTGTGTTATCGATTGGTACCAAAATCAACCATTACCTTGGAGAAGCGTTATCCGATAAAGTAAATTTGAACTTAAATAAACTAAGATATTTTAATAAATGTACATATGTTTAATAAAAAATACAAAGATTAAAAATCAAAATACGAAAGAATAAATAACAAATTAAAATCAAATACGAAAAAAGATAAACACAAAACCTCCCTGGTCGTGCCCGGCCCCCCACCCCCGCCCCACGCCCCCAATGGAAAAACCTTGCTGTAATACCCACCGGTAACCCACCCCTCAAAATCTAAAAGATCTATATATATAGACCCCTATTTTGAAGGCGTAATTAGAAGTGCGACAACGAGATTCGGAGGATTTACTTACAAAACGATAGATATTATAACAAGAAAAAAATATAGATTGTAAAGGCGACACTAATTTTGTAGGCCCAATATCGAGAAAGAGAGATTACTGGTGTCTTTGTATAAAAAAATATAGTCGTCAAAATTTATGTGTGGGGAATTGTGTTTCATTTTTTGTTGAACTTTTTGGGTTGATTGAAAAGATATGAACTTCAAACGACATGCCCTGTTACTATAGAAGATAAATCGGAAGGCACCCCCTCCCCGGCCCCCAATATGCACCTTCTAGTTAAAATGCCTCGGCTTAAAAAACCAATTGCTGGTCTGCCATTCTATGTATTGTAAAGTTTTATTAGTCCGCCCCTGCCTTTATTTTCGAATTCTCTGTCGTCGTTTGCATAAGTCGTATGGCGCCCTAATGATGTTGGATGAGATTAAAGAAAGTAACCTCCGATGGTGAAGACATAATGTCCCCTACCCAACTGCTATAGTTCTTGCTTTGACGTTTGAGCTCCCAATATTTGTGAGAACAATAAAGTGGCACAATGCTCACATAGTAAAAGACTACTACCAAGTGTAAATATAACCTATTTTTTTATTTTAATATATTGCGAGCTGTTTGAGAACATAGCTGGAATCCGTAACATACCTATCATATCAAATCGACCGATGTATGCCAGCGGTGGATTTGTCTAAATGTGCTATCTCTACACCCTGAGCGAGCGCAAGCTTAATATATTTGAGGGCACAACGTTCTCCTCCGAAGAGTCTCTCTCTCTGTCTCTGTAGAGCTGGGTGTGCACTGAGGCCCATCACTGCTTTAACAGTTATGGCTGAAAGTTATGTGAGGCTGCGTCATGTGCGGAAAGTTTATCTTGATATACTAATGGGCTTTTACACTCAGGTGAGCTATCATGATGTGGCGAGCTTTCAAGCACTCTGTATACAAGTTTTGCAATTATCTTACTAGAAAAAGTACCTTGACATTTAAGCTTTAAGTGGTTTAAACGCTCCAAATTTATCTATCAGTAAACAATATTGTCTTTTGGAGTTTTAGTTTTCCATGACCAAAACATACACACACAAACCAATAAAGAGAGTACTTAAGAGTTTTTTTAAAAATTCCTTAAAGTGATTCCCTTAACTCTAAAGGGGCCGCGTAATAATAAATCCAGTTTATAGGTGAGGGTTGTCAGGGAGATTTTTATTTTCTTATAAGCTATAAAAATAAGTAATCCAACAAAAATTTTCATAGTTCGTATTATCCTAAAGTCCAAAATCTATATAAATTTTCAGATGATCGGTATCCGCCCGAAGCATTCGCAACGTTCGTAGCGAGGTCCATTGACGGCGAAAGCGCTTGTAAAATTTCGGGTGAGATAATTTTCTAATTCTCCCACCTAAAATACCTTCGTGTTGCTTTTGCTTACTAGTTATAGCAGATTAGGACACACTTGCCCAAGTGGAAAGTTTTTTCATTTTTCGTCCATCCGTTACTGTTTGTAATTCTCCCGTATATTGTGAAGCTATCTTTGAGTTTGATCTATCCAAGCTGGGTGTTCATGCCGTTTCCCAGCTTCTGTTTGCCTTCTACCAGCTGTCTCTGGAGAAGAATTTTAGCTGGTTGAGCAAGCCGGCCACAAGATTCTGCCCATGTTATCACCAATCGTAACTAAAAAGAGGCTTTGTCCCCCTTGGTTCCGCTCCATCCTGTCTTCTCCCAGTCGCGGAGTATTTTTCCGGTTGACGCACGGAGTTCGATTATCGCCCAATTAGACCCGTTCCCAACATTTCATCCTCCCGAACCATGTTTTCAGAGAAAGGGGTTTTTGCAAGGAATTCGCTCAGAAAGCCTACTCGAAAAGGGCCCCGTGAAACCGATGCCCGACCGCATGTGGCAGTCCGATGAAGTGGAGATCAACATATGTTTCTCTGTAATTACGGCCAAAGAGGTCCCCGCCTCAGAAATTCCAGGTCGCAAAATACCATGGGGCCTGAAGGGTGTTTCCACCTCATTCCCAGTGAATATT
>RXIC02000177.1:64430-77579 GCA_003952965.2 Morella rubra | reverse complement strand
CAACCAATGGATTATTGTCATGTTCTGAGGGGATAAACCATCATAAATCACCATTTAAACTCGAAAATTCCATATAGCGCGAAGATCACTAAAGTATAATGAAATTACTGTGATTTGAACCTTCGTTGGGAGCCAGCCTTAGTCCTAGATACAGCCTGCACACCACTAAACTAACACCCCTGATGGTTAACTGTTGGACGGTCGAATCATCCAAATGCAGCTCTGTCCGCACTCCACACCCCGCGCCCAACCCCACCTGGAAGGCTGGAAGTCTGTTTGTTTTGCTGTATTTTCCTTGTAAGTAAAGCACTTTCCTTCATTTCGAGTGTTTGGAGAGCCGCGTAAAATGTGCTCAAGTTCAACCGAAACTCGGTCTATCGTAAAACATAGGTCTACTTTACGGAAACTGGCTTCCCTTCTAAAATTACTGAATTTACTTTCCAATCCCGATTCATACCGAACTAACGCCCAAATCCATGTAGCTTCACATCCTCTCCTGCGCCTCTCTCACTCGCGACTTTCACATCCTGTGCCGTGGCTTGTCCTCTCTCACACCTTTGAAGACTTTCCTCTCGGATCTCGCTCGCTTTGTGCTTCTGAACGAAACCCCTCTTTGTTCCTCCTCTCTTGTGGATCGTTTCAGCCACTAGTTCAGCGTTTTAACAAGGATTCGAGCACAGATCAGGTAAGATATCTGTAGTCTAGGCCACCAATAGAGAATAATATCCGGTGTCTATGTATGTTTCCGGCTAAATTCCGAGAGATTGTTTAGAGATTCTTCAGTTCTACTAGACACCCACTTACTGCCCCCCTTTCTGTCATCCGTCCTTTTTTTTTTTCTTCCTGGATATTTTTATGTTTGGATGTTAATGAGGTAATGACCAGACGGAAATAATTTTTGGAGTTTGCGTTTGGCTGGAAGCAAATGGGGAACGCATTTCCCTTGTGATGTGATATTTTTTTAGACCATTTTTCTGGTTAAAACCCTGAACCTTAACATCGTCGCAGACATGTCATCCGAGAACGAAGCCCCATCCAGTTCTAGGAGCCGGCGCTTATCCTGCACCAAAGCCTTCGACGCCCTCTGGTTTTGCTACAGTACGTTCTTTCCATTCAGTGCTCTTCTTCCTTTGCATCTTCGAATTTGTTTCTGATTTCTCTCCCGCTTCAGAGTCCAATTGCATTATCATATCAATTCACGAGATTTACCGTTTTTATTAAGTTTCCATCGAAACTCATCGTCCTCTTTATATCCCATAAGAAATGGAATGCCTGTGAACGGGCAAGTTAGTCTTAGATATTCTTTACTGTCATTCGTGGTTGATTCTTAAACTTACCGATAACATTTTCCTTACATAGGAATGATTTGCATTGTCTTTCCAAACAATCTAGGCCAGCAATTGAGATGGTTTGCATTGTTTAGAGATTCTTCAGTTCTATCAATTTATCAACTGTTTAGAGATTCTTCTGAATAGACGTCTATCTAGGTTCTAGCCGAGTCTTTTCATTGTCAAGAAACCTGCCCTTTTTAAATTGATAAACCATCTCAACTCATATTTCCTTAGTTTTTCTTCAGGGTTTTCTTCATGTTACGTTTCTAGCATTCTTTATTTGCTTAATCAATATTTCTCCATTTTAAAAGAAATTCACATAATTCAAGTTTCTCTGGAGTCCTGATTCCCATGATTCTATTTTTTGTTCCAAGTCACTCGGATCAATTTTTCTTTCTTTAATTTGACACAACTGGTTCTGTTGTAATCCTCTCATCTCAAGCATTAATCAGCTGTTTAAGAAACATATGCCATTCGCGAATCCTTATGACTCTCTCTCCAAGCTTGTTTCGATTAAACTTATTCCTATTTGCTACTTTTAATCCTGTATTGCCATTTTATTTAACCATCATATGATGCATAGACTGAAATTTTGCCTAGCCATTTGTTTCCCTTTCTTGTTTCTGGTTTTCTTTAAGTCTATATAGAAATGTATTATCAACCTGTGGGAATTGATGTTATGGCAGCACCAGTTCATCAGTTGCAGCAGTATTATAGGCTTGGGGTACTTGACAACTGTTCTGAGAAATGGAATGCTGTTCTTGATTGTTTAAGTCTCAAGACAAAACGGAGTACTGAGATGCAGGTTTGTTTCTCCAGCTTCATTCACTAGTGGATTTCTTTATTGATGCTTGATTTATCATTTTGTCCTTGTTAAGGTGACATACAATTGTAATGGTAGTGTTCTAAACCAGATGTTTGCATATGTTAGGTTTGTTATCTTGTTATTAGGTGTACTTTTTACAACGAAGGATGTTTTCGTGGTAGAATTCGTCCATTTTCTTCAACATATTTGATTGGTTTTCAGACAGTCTTTACTTCTTTTTTTCTTCCTTTGTTCTGGGAGTATATATATTAATCTTGGCTCCCTCATCTAAGATGTGGTAGAAAATGGCAGCACAGAGCACCCACTTGGGGCTGCACATGGACTAGAGAAGGTAAAAAAAAGCATTACTGTCTCAAGTATTAGGTGCTACATGGTTAGGAAGGATGGGGGAGTTATAAAGATTTGCGGAAGAGGCGTGGTAGTGGACCAAAAATGAAAAACTTTAATTGGGACTTAGAAAGCTTTAATTCATTGACATTGAGAGTCATGATAAAGTGTTCTATTATAGATATGGTGAATTGATTGACAGAATGAGTATAAAACATGCGAAGCATAAAGATTATTTATTTCCCTGAATATATTTCATTCATAATTTATTTCAAAGCCTGAGAACATAGAGATTAACTGTTCTTAGAACTATTAAATTACTGTCCATGTTTATCAGTCTAGACATTTAGCTGTAGTTGTACAACAATAATTAAATTATATAGTAATATTATATTATTATTAATTATATTTTATTATTATTATTATATGTGAGGGAAGTTGGTCCTTTTAATAATAATTTCTCTATATTAAATATTAATTTTACCATATGTATAGATAATAGAGGTGCATAAAGGTTTAAGCAAAAGAATATGGGAATATGAAATAATCTTAAATCATTACCTAATAAATCAAGGAAACTTGTGTAGTTTGTGTTGAATTAAATTAAAATGAGGATACCATAATTTATATCTTTGAAATATATGTAGAATTTAAAATTATAAATTAAAGTGATTACTATTACTTTCAGAGATTAATATCTACATTAATATGATAAATGGGTTTAAATATAATAAATTATATTATAATATATTTACCCTAGTATAGGAATTAGAATACCAAATAATATAAAAGAATTATCTTATATTATATCTTTTTATTAAATTATTATTATAAAATATAATAAATTATGTGTTAATTTTCAAGATCTGTAAGGATTTTGTGTAATGTGTTTGGGATTGATATATTATATTGGAAATAGAATATCAATTTAATTCTAAACTCATAATATTTGTATTAATAAAATAAATTATATATTTATTTATTATATATTATATTAAATTATATAACCTAATAGAATATTTTTATAATATTTAATCATTTTTATAGGTCAATTATAATGAGAGAGTATATAATATTTACGATATTATATTACCTTATGCTTATATATTTAACTGAATAATTGATTATAGGTATAATAATTATTTATTTATATATGTTAAAATTGTAATACTATAATTAAGATATATTAAATAAGTAATATTTGATGTGTATACTATTTATATTATAATTAAAATAATAATTTATAAATAATATATTATTAAATTATATTATGTAGTAGTTTATAAAATATAATTTATTATTTTATAAAGACATGTTTATTAATATTATTATGTATTCCTGATTAATATTATATTTAAATGTTTAAATAATTACAAATAATGTTTTGTAGTTATGCATTTTCTTTAGTATAAAATTTCTTTTTTAAGTTGAGCGTAGGTGTTAATTTGAATCATTTTATACTTATTAGAGATTACTAATGATAAATTTTAATTTGTATAAATTAATTTATTATATTATAAAAAATTATATATATATAATTTATATATTTTTTTTAATTTTTATCTAACATTTTTATTTTATTAAATATTATATAATATAATATATAATAATAATAAATAATATATTATATAATTATATAATTATAATATTTTATGTTAGTAAATTATATAATATATATATATAATAAATAAAATAAATAATAAATTTATATAATTATATAATATTATATTTATTATTTATTATTTTAAATTAATAAAATCTATATTTTTTATTAATTTATATTATTTTATTAAATATAATTTATATTTATATTTATATTAATATATATATTATTTATTAATTATTATAATTAAATTAATATATAAATATATATTATATTTTAATTTAACTTTTAATTTTATCTGATAGTATTATATTTAAAGATATTTAATGTTAAAAATAAATATAAGCTATACTATATTTATTATTATTTATATATTAAAGATGTTAATATAATATTTTATTATTAATATTATTTATTATATTATATAAATATTAAATTCATATAATATATTTTTAATAAATTAATAATTTATTTATAATAATAATTAAATATATTTATAATTAAATTATAAGTATATTAGTATTATTATATATATTTATTATATATAAATTATATATTTTATTAAATAATTAATATATTATAATTATTTATATCAAGCTTTAATATTTGATTTGTATAATTTTCTAAAAATGTGAGTATTATAATTACTATTTACGGTAAAAAGTTAAATGAACTTTGTTTTATATATATATAACTTATTAATTTGTAATTAAATTATATGTTAATAATTAATACTTATAATATTAATTATTTTATATTAATATATATTATTAATTATTGTTATTATTAAATTATATTTTATATTTAGATATTATTATTTAATTATATTATAATAATTATTATTTTTTATAGGATTATTTATTACTATTACCTCTACCCAACCCCATACATAATTTTTACTGAGTTGGAACATATTAAATTCATAAATATTTATTATAAATGGGGAATAAAAAATATATTATGTGATTATGGTATATTATGTCTAATACTATAATAGATATATTATTATAAATTTTATAATGTTTTAAAATTAGCTTATATACTACATATTATTATAGAAAATTTATTAAAATATTTTCAAATTTCATTAAAATTTTATATGGATATTTTATTAAATATATATATTAACTTAACTAAAGTAAGAAAATTTGTATATATTTCATTATAATAAGTTAATGGATTATGTATATTTATTATTAATGATGTTAGCTAAATTAATATAGCGCCTATTAAAAGTACACTACTGAAAGCTTATACTTTTTGGTTAATTCATATTTTATATAATAAATTTAATTGTATGTACATATAATATATAAATGCATTTAGTAAAATTATTATATATATAATATATACATTATAAATAATATATATATATAATTTAAATATTATTATATTATATAATATAATAATATATTAATTTATTAATTTTATATATTATAAATAATTAATTTATATATATATAATTATTTTTTTTTTTTTTTTTTTTTTTTTTATATATATATAATAATATATATATATATATTACCTACCCTACAACTATACTTACCTTAAGATTCTTGTTTAGTTCGATGAGTATAAATAAAAAGAATTAATCAATAGCACACTACAGAAAAAATCTCACATGACAAGAGTATAGAAAGTATAGGGAGACTAAAATATTAGAATGATACCTCATGGCGTCGTAAAGAGGATATAAATTTAAGCGATATAGAAGACGTGGATAAAGCTGTATAAATAATAGATAAGTAAAATGTGTTATTTTAAAAAAAACTTAATGAATTATTACGAAAGGTAAGAATAAAAATAATTTATACTATAGTATAACTTTTTAATAATTAATAATTATTAATTATTGCATAGAAATAAGGGCAATTAGTTTTAACTACGAACTACTTCAAATCGGTTGTGTTTTTATTAATGTTATATTTATATTTCATAATACTCTTAAATTAATTACCGTAATAATAACTCTTAAAAATATTAGATCAGGACAATGTAACGGATCGATAGTTGTTATTTTAGGTATCACGCTAGTCATTAAAGTCATCAAATTATCATTTTATGTTGTACACATACAGTAATAATATTTGCACTTATTATTATTATATAGTCTCAATATTATGTACTTTAATTATACAAAATAGCTAACTAATAGATAATTAACTCCTATATATAATTAGATAAAGTCTTGTTTAATTCAATTCTAATGAAGAACAACATTGAAATTTATATAGATATATTGCCTAATTATGCTGATATTATATAATATATAAAATATTTACCTACTAGGACTATTCTATATAAATTTACATATTTCTAAAATATACTCCTCACTAAAAGATGAAAAAAAAAAAAAATCCTCGTGTATATAATTAATCCTTATAGGCCCTTAATTTATAATTTTAACTAATTAATATTTATTATCATTATTAGTACGTATTAAATACATTGTGCTATAAATTATAAGAAAAAAGTTGCCTCAAAATAATAAAATTGCATTTCTAATAATACTTTACTTCTAATAACATATTTTAAATTTCAAATATTGCTATAACATGTCCATAGTGTCGATTGTATAGGGAGCAGTCAAGTCAGAATTTTTTCATGATTAATAAAAAAAAACTCGAAATAAGAATATAATAATAGGAAGATAATATTGGATAGAGAATCAATTTACATAATTATTTTATACCTATTATAATATTTTATTTAAATTATATATAATATATATATAATATATATATATACAATATTAATTTAAAGATGATACAATATAATAAAATAATAAATTAATATTTTTTTATTCTTAAAAGTGTACATGAATATAAATAAAAATTAATTTCAAAACTTTATTTCTATAATTAATTTTTTATCGTCTATTATAAATCTATTATATAAACATAATAGCATAAACTTATTTGATGAATTACCATAAATTACCTACTATTATAACTTACAATAACTCCATCCTTACATAATTAATATATTTTTTACTAAATAAATACATAATTATAATTATATTAAAACATATACATACATAATTGTAAGAACTTTATTTAATATTTTTATTATTTATTTTTATACTGTTTTTTTTACTATAATAATACTAAAATTAATAAATATAATAATTATTTATGTTAAGTAACATAATTATAATTTATTTTTATTTTTGTATTAAATAAATATTATACAAAATCATAGTATAATATTTATAACTATATTAATTTATTTAATATATAATATAAATTAACATACTTGAGAATATAATATTTGAATAGAATAAGGTTATATACTATTATAAGTACACATTCTATAAGTAGATTATTACTAATATATTCACAATTAAGTATTAAATAATATATTTAATAAATAATATATATTACATTCACCTAAATTATTATTATTATATTAAAATTTAAATTTTGTTTAAATACTTTTAAAAATTTAATACTGTTACTAAGTTAGAATTAATATAATAATATTTGTATTTTAATTAATAAAAAAATTATAATAAATTACTTATATAAGAAATAAAAATTAAAATTTAAAATTTAAAAATCATAAAATATAATTTATAAATATCAATAATTATCAATAATAATAAATTAGATTTAGAATATAATATTCAATTTATACATATAAATAACATAACAAATCATTTTATAAATAAGTCTTAAAATAATTTACATTAATAAATATAAGTCTAAATATATTAAAAGACTAATAACTAAAGTGCATTTTATAAGTAAAATTTTAATTATAATAAAATTATTATTAAAATATATAAATATATATATTTAATGAATCTAGAAAAAACATAATACTTAAAACTTAGAGGTATTAAAAAGACTAGTATATACCTTAGAATCTCAAGAGCTTAAGTCAGTAATTAATACACATTATATAAATAAACTATATCATATAAAGACATATATATAAAAGTTTATTATAGATAACTAGTCTATACTACATACTGCCATCATTTTAATATTATTATGAATCTACCATAATTGAAGAACACATAGCTGACCTATGTTGTCATTATATTTATTGAATTTTACTAATTATTGTCTGAGTAGGTGATCAGTCTAATTAATAATTGCTCCATATATTTAAATTATGCTTTTTTTAATATTATTAATATAATATTTAACTCAAAATAATATTAAATCCCATCAATTTATATATTAAAATATAATTATCTTCTAATATTATTTATAATTTTTAATTGAGATTTTGAATAGAGTGTTCCTTAGATGAGTTTTAGTATATAATTCTATTGAATTATAACGTAGTATTATTGTTAATGAATAGTAAATTATTATTAATAAATAAAATTAATTATATAAATATTATTAATAATTATTTATAATTAAATTTATAAATATAATATTAACTAAATATAATATTTAAATATATAAATTAAAATAAAAATAATGGATTATTATTAGGAATAAATATAATATAATATAAAAACTTATTATATATCTAACCTAATTATTTTATAATTATTAATTAAATATAATATAAATAATGTTCTGTTAAAATTAATATATTAATAATATAAATATTATTATTTTAATAGGTATGTAAACATTAACATAATATATTTACATATTAGGGTAATACTAATAATAATATAGAATGAAATGTGTATCTAATTTACTATATATAAATTTACGATAAACTTAACAGTTACGTTCTAATATATAGTATAAGAATAATCATAAATAATATAATTACAAAACTCTATATATATTATAAATATAATTTATTTCCTTTATTCTCTTAATAAAATTTAATTTAAAATACCTTACTTTAGTTCATAACTACTATCTATTATAATTATATAATTATTTAATTATTGTTATAGAATAAATTTATTAATAATAATTTTATATTTTAATAAAAGTCAAATATAAATTATAATTCTCTATTCTAAATGATTTAATAAATTCCAAGTGGGTTAATGTAGATAATAGCTGAATGTAAACTTGCACATACTCAGTATATATTATTATTAAGCGTCTCATACTATTATAATAAAAATATAAATCTCTAAATTACATTAATATTATTTTAATATTTTATTTAACTTTTTAGTATTATATTATATATAATAAAAAAACAAAAATTATATCTACATATCATTTAAATTTACTATATACTATTTATATATTTATTTTAATTTTAAATATATATAATAATCTCTATTAATAATAAGCTTAAATCTCCAGATATTCTATATAAACATAATAAGCGTATATAACTGCATAATTATAACCTACTCTAAATAATATAGTTGTGTTCGCTCCTGTCTATAGCCTTATTGAACCTAATATGGTGTATTATAAAACTTTTTTGATTAATTATTAAAATTAAAGTAATTAAGTATGATATATTTACTATTAAATTTTTTAGTCAATTAATTAACTATATAGACTAGCAAAAACACTTAATTATAATTATATTAGTTTATTTGAATTACGATTATATTCATATACTTACTTTATAATATTTAATCGACTATATATTAAAATAAAAAATTATAATATTATAGATATATAGTTAATATATTCAATATTTAACATAAATAATTATTAATCTTAATTTTTAATTATTTATTTATTAATTAATTACACTTTTTTTTAAATTTTATTTATTATCTACAGAGTTTAATCATCTATATATTATTATATAATTAATTATTATTAAGTTATAAATAATTAAACAGGTATTAATTATTATTAATAACTTATATAATTTCCTGTTATCATCACGGATTAATCTATAAGTTAAAGGTTACATACTTTTATATATATTAAATTATATAAAACACTAAGTTATTATTTCCGATTTATATAATATATAGAATATGTACTAAAATATAACGAGGTTTTAATATAAATTATACGCTAAAATGTTAAATCACATAATTACATACATCCGATTTATAATTTATTATTAATTAATTATTAAATTACTTAAAAATATATATTTATATATATACTTATAGATTTTTTTTATAAGAGTTACTCCGGAGGTATAAAACTAGGTAGTTTCGATTGAAATAAACATTAATATTCATAAAAGCAAAACTATACTACTTATTTAATTACCATATAAAATCCAAAAACACATTCTTATAAAAAAACTATATAATGATCTATATTAAGAATAAATTATTAGAGAAAAGTAAACATGAGTCATTGAAGTATAAGGTATTTATTATTATCAATATAAACTTATGTAAAGTTGTTTAATGAATATTATGGGATCAAAGTAAATTATAAAACATAATATAATTCTTTCGTAACATATAATACTATATAAAATTATATGTAAAAATATTGATTTAATTGGAGATGTAATATAGTAGTAAATTAATAATAGAAGTGTGATAATTTTGAGAAATTTGGTATGGTTTATTTATATATGTTGACATTAGGTATAACTAATTATATATATATATATATAATATTACACTGCCGTATAATTATATATTTAATTTAAATAACTCCGTCTATAATTCTATATAATTATATTATATTTATTATAATTATTATAAAATTAAAAATAATATTATATTTAATATATATTTTTATATTTAATAATTTACATAAATATATATATTATAATATATTTTATTTAAATAATATATAAATTATTATTAATATAAATAAAATTACTGAAATTTCACTTTAGTGTATATGTTAATTCAGATGATTTTTAATTATATCTAATTAAAAACTTGGATATGTATAAATTAATTTATTTATTAACTAATACTCTTAATTTAGTGGGCCCAATATTTAACATAATATTATTTTATTCTAAAATTACACATTCATTATATAATAAAATTATGACATATTACTAGATAATATCTCATTTACTAATAGAATATTTAATTTATAAACGTATAAACCTATATAAGAGTTTAAATTAATTCTCATACACGAGAAGATATATTAAATTATATTATAATATTATCTATTATAATACTGTGATTACATTAAAGATTTTATTCTAGTAAATCTTATTACACTTACCACTTGCTATTCTAAGTAACCTATTATATATATAATTAATATATTGCTAATCTATCTTAGCTCTTCCGAATCTCTGTGTATGGCTCAAAATTTAAATTATAAATAAATTTATATTAATAAATTATTATTTAATAATATAAATAACAAGCTTTTTTATCTACATCCGCTATAGATTTATAAGAAACTTAAATAATATATAATTGTTACGAGATGGTATTATATATAAATATAATTAAAAAAACTATCTTTATAATTATAACTGTAATAGCTTAAAAGTTTATTAAACTCTCAACTTAAATAATTATTTTATTATCATAATTTTTATATATATATATAAAACTATTTAGTAATACTAATTTTGTAATATGGGAAATCTTAACTAGTTTATATATAATGTATTTTTTATGGGATCTATTAATGATTTTTAATTTATATATAATATATACTTATATTTTTAATGTATTATATGTTACTTTACTAATTAAATATTTAGATATATTAATTATTGTAAATAGCTCATCTAATTAACAATATATTATTATGCCTTTACTATAAAGCCATTTTATTTAACACGTTCTTATTTATAAAGTAAAACATAATAATAAAAATAATCCAATAAAGATAAGTCTTATTATTTGAGTTAAAAATCCTAATATATAATATTAAAATTAATATAATAAAAAATATAAATCTATTGTTATCATATATAAAGTGTAGGAAATTTATTATTTAATTATATTAGTCAAAAAGAGAGCGCTTTAAATTGCTGTAGTAAATAGAACCATTACTATTTATTAATCCATACTAATTTATTTCAATTACTGTTTATAAAATAGGTATATTAAAACTTAATATTAAGTAAAAGTTACTGTGGATACATATTACTAATCATTATCTTTACTTTTATTTCACAAGTACTCTATCTCTTATAATATCTTTATATTATAATCTACTTTACAATATATATAATTATATAAATAAATATATTAGTGAATATAATAAAATAATTATATTATATATAATAAAAAATAATTTATAAAAATATTTTAATATTTTTTATACGCATATATTATTATAAATAAAAATATTATTATTATTTAATATATTATAATTATATGGGGGGGGATGGGAGTAAAGGGGGTATTGAGGGGGCCTGCCCTTCATAACTATATAAAAAATTTTATATTAGGTTATAATATATAATTTATATAATATATTTAATAATAAATGGTATAAATATTAATTAATTAATAATATATTTAATGTTATTATTATCTTCATAATTACTCATATAATATTTTATATATTATAATGTTTTCACTTTGAGCACTAACTTATATATTATTAAATTATATGAATTCATTAAATAAATATTATTAATTTATTTGGAAATATAGAATCTAAATTATTTATAATATAAACTATTTGAGTTAATATATAATTAATATAATTATAATAAATATTATGAGATTAATAATAATTAATTATTAATAAAATTAATATATTATTATTAATTTAATATTATATATAATAATAAATATATAAAATTGAGGGGATAAGTGAAGTAAATATAATATTATATAGATTATTACTATTATTATTAATTTATTTTATAAATAAATGTATTACAATTGAAGAAAATCAATTTACGCTGTAGGTGTACATAATAGTGCTCCTTTAATAATATTATAAGATTTTCTTATATAAATTATATAACATATAAAGGCTAAATATTAATTAATTTCTTCAATAAGCTACTTAATAAAGTATAAATGTGCATACTATAAATATATTATACATATCACTTATTTATAATTTGGAAGCAATGTATATTAGTATTAAGATTATTCAGTTATATTTATTTTATGTTATTTATTTTACATATATTATTGAATGAATTATTCTCCATTAAATGATAAATTATATTAAAAAATCAAATATCATACATTAATTAATTTGAGGAAGTTTACTAAATGATAACTCTTGTAAGTCCAATAGTTAGTAATATAA
>RXIC02000177.1:32860-64329 GCA_003952965.2 Morella rubra | reverse complement strand
AATTTCAAAAACTGCACGGCCCACTATTTTGAATTTCACATGAAGGATTTATGGTGCCCAGAAAGCCTGACAACAAATCTATTGGATCATTACCGGGTCAAGTTAATTTTTGCATGTAGGATAGGCATTCATGTGTAGTAAGTAATTCGTCTAAGCAACAACTGCATGGCTGTTGCATAAAAGCCAAAACTCTAAAGTTTTATGCCCCCGTCTCTCGGTACAGAGTTTCATACTTAAAAGTAAACCAAAGGCTAAGCAGCACAAGACATTGGATGAACCAACCTTACTTCTAGCTGCATACGACCCTCTAGCAAACATGCCAGATGGTGTAGTATCTTCAGGTATCTCATATGTATAAGGCTCTGCCTGAGGACTGAAGGTTCCGAGCATCTCTTTTGTGCTGTCCACTGGAACAATACGCGCAAGACAGGACAATAATCCCAGGGTTATAAGTCTTGATTCTTTAACTAAAAGTGCGTTTCTTTGCATGAGAGAATTACCTTTCAGACCGGTTTTCCACACCGTGTTAGTGTATCTGAGACCTGAAACAATATTGTTGCTGACCTGGAAGGTGAACTTCAGGCTGTAACGGCTATCTTCTTTCAGAGTAAACCACAAGCCCTTGGGTTTCCTATTCTCCGGAATGGGAAGAATGATATCAGGTCTACCAGGGGACTTGATCGCAAGGCTCAGGATCTTAACTTCTGGGTCTAGAGTTTCTACATTATACCCAGTAAAAGCGGAAAGCAAAATTGTCAAACACATTAAGCTAAAGCTCTCCCATTCGTAATCAAACAAATTGCTTACTGGAAACCAAGATAAGGAAACTCAGGAGCACCTTTATGAACATGATTATTATCTAATTGAAGGACAGTGAACAAGGGAGGAAATTGCTCAAGTGCCCATCATTTTATAACTAAAATATAGGCCAAAAAATAGGTGAGATTCAAAGCAGAAAACTAGGAAAATCGTTTTGAAATTCAGCGTCTCTGAGTGATTCTAGCTAGGTGGATATAATTAATTGGAAGAATTAACCTTGTATTATTCACGCTTCTCTTGCGTGATCTTTGCTATCCTGAGAGAGAGAGAGAGAGAGAGAGTTTTGGAACCTTACAACAATGAAAGATTCCGAATCTGTTTTCCCCCCCTCCGTCTTCTAAGCAAGCAAACAAAGTTCCAAGACAAACAATTTGGAGAAAGGAAAATGATTACCTCCAACGGAATTTAAATCTACACTCCCAAGAAGCTGCTCCTTCCATCTTCTCAGGCTCTCATCATCCTGTATAACCACAAAACATAAATGTTCATAAACATAAAATATCATCCTGCATAACCCAAAAAAGGACAATTTAATTCATGAAAACGTGAAACAAACCTTATCCTTCTCGAATTGCTCTTTCAGTGTGTACTGAGGGCCCAACTCTATCTGCTTTTCTTCATCGTCTTCATCATCCTCAGTCGCACAAAGAGAAGCCTCACTCATTCGCCGCCTCATCCCGCCTGGTTGACTAGCGTTTTCTCCACCTGTAACCGTCTCTGCTGTTGTCTTTGTTTTTGAAGCTTCACTGTGTTCCTCACCGTCCATACTTTTCTCGTCATAACCCATGCTGTCCGAACTTGAAACCACACCAACGGCCAAAGACATCAACAGCCCATTAACAGCGACAAAAAGAATCAAAATGGCAAAGGGACAGACTACCAAATATAAGTGCAACCACAAACAACAGAAAAATGGTCACTGAGCTAAAGAACAGAAAGAGAAGCCAAAATCCCACTAGGAAGAATCTCCCAAATGAAAAACAACAAAGAATGCGGGAAGCCCAATAGATAATGGTATTGAATACAAATAACGGCTTGAAAGGGAGAGTTTGGTTAAAGAATCCCAGAAAGGTCAATAGGAAACAAAATCAAGAAAACCCGGTCATGGATAACCCTCGTAGCAAGAAAAGACGCCAAGAAAAAGAAAGGGACAGAGAGAGGGACAGAGAGAGTGTTCGAGAAAGTTTAAGCAGAGAAGGAAATGGTCATGTGGTGATCCGAAATTCTGAACCTTCAAAGTGAAAGAAATATTAGAGAGAGAGAAAGAGGTGGCGAGATCGTGAGGGTCACTCCTGCACAAGCTTCCACGAAGACCAAGATTCGAGGAGAGCTTTTCGATTAGTTAAACTTGAGCACACAGACATACATGAGATGAGACAGCCTAGCCTAGGACTGGGGACGGGATGGACCAGATATGCGTTTGACTCTTTCTTATTGCTCATTGGGAGTAATGTGGATATAAACATTAAATTATGTTCGTAGTAATTGGCAATTTGCAACTCGGAAAGAAGCTGAGCTTGTATTTCCTTCTTCTCTCTTTTCTTTTTTTTTTCCAAAGGAGAAAGCTCAATTCAAATGGTTACTAACGGTGCCTAATTCTCCCTCCCAAGCCCAAATCCAATTCTCCCAAAGGAAATTTTTTACCTTTTAAAGAATTTTTTTAAAAATAAAATTTTTAAAGACATTAAAATTTCAAAAATTTTACACCAACTTAATACATTTTTATTAAAAAAATTTATTATCTCCTTCTTTTTAACAAATTCGATTGCTTTTTCATTATAAAATTCTATTAAATTTTTTCTCTCCTTATGAACAAACTTCAATAAAAATTATTTTACAATCAAATATTCTTAGTCTTTTTTATCACTTTTTACAAAACCTTATAAAAAGTCAAAACTCTCAAAATTTCTTATACAAATTCAAAATTCTTTAAAATTTTACTTGACAACATCACCCTAATAATATGATAAGGAGAAATAAGTTGAATTTCTCAATGTGAAATCTTCTTAAATGGGAGTGGGTATGGCGTGTAAATACAGGAATCATATGTCTATCAAATTTTTAAAAAATTTGTAAAAGAAAGAAATTACATTTGCACCATTGATCGAATTACTATGTTTTTTTGTCCTTCCCATAATTTACATCTCAAATTATCAAATTTGATAAAATGCATTTTCAAATACTGTCTAATAATAGATGGTGTAAAGTATGAAACCATCAATAATTTAAGAGGCAATATATCAAGTTCAATAATTTGAGGGGTAAATTAGAAAAGATAAGATAATTATAGAAACAGTAGAGGGAGAAGGGACATCTTTGAAAGTTTGGTCAGTGAATGATAGGATTCTCCTTGTGATCGATAGGATTCCATTATTTTCAAGTCGCTTTCGTATTGTCTGACCAGGAAAAAGAAAGAAAAGTATCTTTCGAATTGCCAATTATATATTAAACTGTTACTACATGGGACACAATATAGGGGCGCAACGATCGTTGATAACTTTGATCGAAATGATTGACCGGGTCCACGCATAATCGTGTACACCTCCAGAGAGTGGGATCCACAGTTTGGTACAGATGGATTTGCTAGAGCATAATAAGCTTACTAATTCCAATCATACTGTCTGCCAGGGCACAATTATGCAGAAAAAAAAAAAAAAAAAAGCTATAAGATATTTGGCATCAGACCATTGTGCTCACATTTTCTTCATTTCCCTTTGGTCGGAGAAGCCATGGATGATTCCAGAGTCGTGTGGATTCAAGAGTTTACTATTCATATATTGATCTGTCATTGTGTACAATAGACATTCTAAAAAGAAATTAGGCATTATTTTGGGCAGTGAGGGATTGTAAAGCAACTACGTGGAAATCACATCATTGATACAGAAGCAAAAGGAGATATATTTTATCCTAAACAGTACCTTTCTCCATCCAAAGTTGGAATGAATTGTAGGTAATTTGAGGCCCCTGATTGCTCCTTGATTACTGCTGCAATTCTAAACACTTTATGACTTCTTTTTAATATAGGACAATATTTTTACCTTCCCAAACGTGTATAGTTAACAATCTTCCGGTGCTTATCTTCCATAACCATAACTAGGGGTTTAAGCCACAAAGGGAGTATTGTCTTACATCCCTGTCATAGGAGGTCAAAGTTATGAGGTCCACTTATGGGGATAATCTTATGGCTTAGAAGATTACATGGTGTGTTAAATGGCAAAAAATAAAAAACTGATGGAAACGAATTTATTAAGTTTTTTAACTGTATTTTGCAGCTCCCATGTCATTTAAGCATGTAAGACCGTCATGCAACAGGCAGAAATCACAGGAAAGAGAACAATGGGAATGAAAACCATTCGGATAGCTGAATTTGGTGGTATTTATGGAGGGAACGTAATTCCCAGTGTTTTAATGATGTTGCCATGACGATGGAGTGTTTGCAAGGCGACTTGCTGCAGTCTCTTTTCTTTTTGGTTGAATGATGTATTAAGTTGTCCCTTTTAAATTTTCAGGATTTCCTTAGTTTCTTTGCTTGTATGTCTTAAGTGGTTCTGGTACAACCTTTGTACTGTTCTCACATTTTTCTAATAAAATTATTGGTGCATCCAAATATCATTGGAAGAACTACAATTGATTTGATTTCCATACAATATGGAAGCACCCTCAGGTTCCATCTCATACAAGCTGATGTCAAGCTGATCCAAGTGTTATAAGATACGATAATAAGTATAGTACAGTATGCAAGATCCATATGCTGTTCAAAGCCCATCAGAAAGAGGAACTTCAAATATCACTCGAATCAGACCCCTGATAATGGGATTTCATAGCAAAGTGAACACAGTGCCGGAATAATCAGTAACCTTATATTAAGGGGGCATTCGAAAAAGCGGAACTCATAAACGGGGTCAAGAAAATTGTGTTCAGAAAGCAAAGACATGGTGAACAAAGCAATTGCACACTCGTAATGGGTGGAGGGTTGAACTGGTGTCAAACCTGAAACAAAATCATCACTCGCTTCCCCATTTTCTCAAAACTCTTTCTTTAGCAGAGGTATTGCTAGAGGCATCTTTCTTTGACAAATCAAAATCAACGGGACTATCTGGAGATGTCTGTCCCGAGATTCTGGATGTTATGAAACCAAGTACATTTCTTGGTCCTCGAAAAGCATAGAGCAATGGGTTGAGGATGACAGCGAGCAGCACTTCACCCTTCGCAACTATAAGATACTGTAAACGGCAAAACACATTATAAGAAACAGAGAGAGGGACAAAAGACTCATGCCAAATTTGAGCACAAGAATTTTTAAAGGTGGGGCAAGAAGACTTCTTACCATGAAGATTATACCTAACACAGTGAGAATTGCTTGTTGTGATTCTTGCCAGAAATGGTCCCCATTGGACCAACCAAACCGTCCTCCCCATCCAAACCAACCACCTCCACCAGCATCACCACCTCCACCCACCTCCTCTCTCTTCTTGATTTCCTTGTTCCATTTCTCAAATTCATTTCTCTTTCCACCAAGTGCAGTCTCTAATGCTTTCCTAGCTTGTTCCTGCAATCACAGAGACTGCAAAGCTAAATTGACCAGGAGGGGAAAACTGGTACACAATCTTACTTTAAATGTTCAAAAGTGTTTTTTCCTCCCACCACCAGAGCTCTAGACTACGTCAGTAGATAAAAAAAAATCAGAGTGGGAAAAGAGAAGGACCACCTGTGAGTTTAATGAAGACAGAATTATCATGAACAAGTGCAAATCAACTATACAAATGACAAGTGCCCCTGTCTGGACCCTTTCCAGTGATCTTTGGAGGACACCGCCCCCTGGACGGATTCTGCCGCCTTGGTGCTCCGATCTGGACCCTCGTCCGCCGAGCGTGGCTCTAACGTGCTGCCCCTTTTTTAGTTGCCTCCGGCCGTTTTCAGCGGTTTCCTCTGTTTTAAGTTTGGTTTATGACTTTAGGTTGTTGTTGTGGTTGTTTGGCCCTTTGTAGGGCTGTGTTGTGTTTTATTTCGTTTGTGTCGCCCCTAGGTGGGCTTCGTTGTGTCTGGGCTGCCAACGCTTTTTTGTACTGTTACGGCACTTTGGTTTCGATAGTGCTGTCTACCATGTCCTGCCACACTGCACTCTTTGCCTGGCATGAAGTATTTGGTGGTCTTTCGACCCAAAAACACTAGTCTTTGTTTAGCCCTGGTCAGCTTAGATCCATAGTTGATTTTATTGTTCATTTTGTACTCAACGAAAGCCTATTGGCATTATTGAGGAAAACAAAAACTAGACAAAAGACTCACTCAAAGTCTCTCTAATTCGACTTCCTCATTATGTCTCTCACTGCGCCAATGTAAACAGCACATAGGGTGCCCCAAATAACCCAAGGGTAAATTAAGTTTCAGGATATAGAACTAATGAGGATCAATGAAATATCAGGTAATGCAGCTTTCTCATTGCTGAGGCAATCCGAAATCATAGCCTATGACACTGATCATGAGCATCTCATTGTCTGTTGGACATTTATGATACATCCCCATCACATGTAAACAGAAACTGGCTGATATTATTTCTTTGCAAATGTTACAGGCATTTGAATCTAGATTAGTTTATGTACTATCCTCTATGCAAAGGACTGTAACACTAAAATTGTTGGAGGGATAAATGGGGTTAGTTAGGTGACTACCATGGAAGTGAAGAAAAATTATGGTAAGAGGGGCCCAAGATAGATCTTGAGAAATCAGGAGACTAAAAGTGGATTATCCTGGAGCTGCAGTGCATTGTTCATGATTTAATGTCATGATTTCAGTATCTGGCGTTTAAAACCTTATCCACTGACCTAAAAACAGAAAGAGTTTGCATGTGTTCATTTGACAGCCATTGTTAATCTAACCTTTATGAATGCGGAGTAATATCAAGGAAATAAGCAGTTCAGGTACAGGAGAACCACTACATGAGGCTTGACCAAATATCCAACCAGTTCATCTACAAGGCAAGACCAGGGCAGATACTACAATCCACCTTCAAAAATCTCATCCACAACTTGATTTAAAACTTCTTTGCTTTTTTTTTTTAAAAAAACAACGTAATAGCTCAATGTCTATATTCAGAATATACAATCAGCAAGCCCAAGATGGAAGCAGGGTACCCATTTCCAAGCGAAATAAACAAGGGAACCACTAGATGCGGCTTGATCAAAATTCTCGCTGTTTCATATGCAATGCAAGGCCAGCATATATGTTACAACGATGCACGAATCTTATCAAAAGTTAAATTACTTTCTGTTTTCGTCTTTTTTGTTTGAAAAAGAAAATACCCCGTTGGATGTAAATAGCTCAATTCTTCACATTTTTTTCAAAACCACAACTCAATAAGCCCAAAACGGCACCAAGTTTCTCATTTCCAAGTGAAGTGAATAGCTTCGGCAACCCCACCGAGCTCGAATCAGCATCTTTCAATCTTTCGCGTTATCAAATTTCGACTAAAAAAACAAGCTTTAGCAATAAATACTTATATACCCAGAAGAATTTTATCAGCAACCAAACATGCCGTTTAGAACTCAGAGAACGTAATACACACATGAAAGTTGCAGTACCTCTTTCCGGTTGTCGGAAAAAATGCAAGAAAACCTGCCGTTACAAATGAGTTTCTTCTGCAGAGAGCTCCAGCTCCGGTTTGCACTCTCAGGGCGTGTCGACGAGGCGTATCGGGAACGAGGCGAGGACGACTTGGAGACGGTTGGACTGGGTGCCCTTAGGTTCAAAAACTGCGCCATGGTTTTCGCATTCCACTATGTTAGAGAGTGCTCTTTGTTTGGGTAGAAACCTCAATTAAAGTCTCAAACCAGTGTCTTTGATCGTTAACCTCGAAGGAGTTATTTTGTCATTTCGGCATTTCGACGGTTTATTTAAACTTGTTTCATAGCATTCACAGCGGTTTATTTAAATTTGACTCTTACTTTAATCGAAAATCATTTTTTTTTATTTTAATTATCAATTTTTTAAAATCCTACCATTTCTTTATTTTAATTATTATATTTAAATTTTATTTTTTTTATTTTTTTTTTATTATTTATATTTTTAAATATTCATTTTTAACGGTATATAAAAAAAAAAAACGTGATAAGTGAGAGAAAGAAAAGAGAAGAAAAAAATATTAATATTTTAATATAGTAAAGTGAACAGTAATTTAGAGAACCACAATTCACATGTTAAATTTTTTTTGTAAAAAATTGTTATAATAGATAAGTTGTTAGGTAGTATTTTTCAGACTTTTTGTTAAATTAGTTATCTATTCTAATCAAAATACTAGAATAGAGAAACTACTAAAAATACTCTAAATGAGTTTCAAATATTATGTTTTGATAAACTATTATAATTTTAAATGTTTGGTTACTAACTCAAACATGTTTCTTCATAATTTTTTTGATATTTGACTAATACTATATTTTTGCAATCTTGTATAATTAGTGAATTGAATTATTTGCATCCGTTTAAGATAAATTAAACACAAAATATATAATCAACGGAATAATATATAAATTTTTATTAAATACTAATAAAAATATATATTTTTTAAAAATAATGATTGCACATGAACTTGAGCCTAATGGCAACTCGAGTTTGAAGTTCGCTCTAGTCAATATCGGGTCGATGGAGGGAGACAGCACATAGGGCACGCATGGTATAAGAAAAAAAATTAGAACGTTGTTTTTTAGAGTTGGGGTCAAGTAGATTTTTTCCGAGATAATCGGGTCGAAATGTCGATGGACATTGGGAAATTAGATTATCTTGATATAAAATAATTTATAATGTAAAATAATTTTGTTTCAATAAAATAATTTAATTTTTAATATTTGTTGTTACCTTAAAACATGTTTTTTTAAAATCTCTCGACGAAAACAAAACAAAGCGTATTGATTTTTTTTTTTTCACCCAATCTGCATCTTTAAGGCTGAACTCAAAGATCGCAACTGGGCTTTCAGCGATGGTAAACCAATGGAGAAAACCGGACGTGCACATTTTCTGGTTTTGGGTAACTATTAAGGCATCCTTCTCAAACGGCCATGATTACAAGAACTCGTAACAGACCATTGGTCCAGTGGGCGCGGATTATCGTTAAAAGGGCCTTCACTCGATTACGAACATCCGAATCATTCCGCAACCCACCCCAAATGCAATATTAGTTTAGAACACGGGGACCGGGAAAAAGAGTCTTCTATACAATTCCTAGATCTCATTTTTTGCAGATGAAGGAAAATATATATGATCAAATATAATTTTTGTCCATCTCTTGACAATTTATACACTGCACAAAATATTATGAGTCAAAAATATGTAAGGGCAAAATTGTCATTTTATTGACAATTTTTATTTATTTATTCAAATTAATAATAAATAATGCAAAGTGTAATAATTGAAAAATTAAAATAACGAAATTAATAATTCAAGAGCTAATATATCAATACTTCAAATTTCGATCGGGGAAAAATTTGTAGTTAACTCAAAATATAATTGCATTCAATTATTTTGGATACAAAGAAAAGACCTTAAAAGCTAACATATGCTGATAAGCGTAAGAAAGTGGGGTAGATGTGAAAGTGGTACCACTGCTTGAAACGTACGAGACATGAACCAGCTGGTAGGTAGGAGTCTAGCAACGTTGTACGAATTGGTGAATTACCTTCTCAGCCCTTGGATCAACCGACTCTTAACCCGCGGTCACCAACACCAGTCTACAGTAGTTGAGCAAACTCCACCGGTTCTCTATCCAACGGTTTAAAGTCCAGACAAAGACGACCTACTTTCATTCACCGAAATGCCCACGACACCTCCGAGATAGTAGACACGAGGAGTAGGCTCTGTGGTAAATTCACGCACCTACCAGAGACGAGGCAGTTTCCTTGCAGTTCACTTCTTTATCCTTTATCTACTTTTATTTTATTATTATTAATTTTTTTTCTCTCGATGTCCTTTGTCTTTATCTTTACTCTTTATTTTAAAAAGTGATACCACCCTGCAACTCTTCCGCTTTCACCTCTATACCCCTGGGGATTCCGAATTACATTTTTGGGCTCGCTTTTTTCCCTACGCAATTTGGACAGACTATAGATCGAAGGAGTTATTTTGTCATTTCGGCATTTCGACGGGATAGGTAGAAAGAGGTAGGGATGGAGATTTTGGGTAGTTTCACATTCATACCCTGACTCTACCATAAACCTTGCGATGAAAAACGGGGTGTTATCGTCTTTTGAGCTTATGTACATGAAGGCCATTCTAGTCTTTTCAGGATTATAAAGAGAGAGACGTAGAGAGAGACAGAGACAGAGAGAGTCGAAGAGAGAGAAAGAGAGCAGGAGGTGTGAGAGATAGAGAGAGAGAGAGAGAGAGAGGGAGAACCGTTTGAGTCCGTTTTTTCAGTTAATATATGAAGGTGAAACCATGGTGTCCGACCAAGAAATAGCACAAGGCGTGGAGTCTGTGCTCCGTCAAGCCGACCCTAACAGCGTCACTACGTTGGGCGGCGTCATTCAGCAGCTGGAGGCCAAGCTAGGGCAAAACCTATCTAACAAGGCCGGCTTTATCCGGGACCAGATCAACGTCCTCATCCAGTCTCATTCGCAGCAACAGCCACAACAGCCACTACCACAACCCCAACAGCTCCACCACCACCTCCCCACCCCTAAAGACCATTTTGCCCTCCGAAACCACCCTCAATTCCCTTCCACCCACCACCAACAATTCCATCCCCATTTTGCCCTCCACCACACTCACCACCGCCCCGACGAGCTTATCTTCCGGCAACCGCAACCGCCGCCTCTGCAGCCACAGCCACGGCCTGCACATGTCCAGCCACAGCCGCCGTTAACCAAGCCCGAGGCTTTCGCTCCAAGTGCCACTGCCACCCCTGAAAACCCGAAGCAAAGGTTCTATTTTTTGCTTTCATTTTAGGGTTTTGCGGTTTTGTTTGATCGAATTTCTGGGCCATGGTTATTCCGGTTCCAAAATTAGGTTTTCTGGGCTAGGTTTCTGTGGTATCTCTCTTTGATAATTATGCCTGGTTATGGTAACTCTAGTTTCTTTTTGCGTTTTTTTTCCCTAAGAATGGTAAATCTTCATTCAGGAGTCGCATATTTAAGTCTCTTTTATGCTAGTAATACTCCTTTCAAAATTTTGAATTTGCTACGTTTGCTTTCTCTTAGTCTAATATCTGTGCATAAAAGAGAATTGTATCCGTCCTTGTTGTAGTTCTCTGGCTCTGCATTGAGCTTTGAGCCATTGGCGGAGGAATTAATATTAAGCTTTTGGCTAAAGAAAAAATAAGGAATTTACGTTCCATCAAGTGACATATTTAATTCTATGTGTCCTTTTAAAGTTTCTACCACTGCGATACGCACCGTTCTGGGTGGAGTCTATGTTCGGACGAGAGTTACAGTACGGTCTGGAACAAACTTGGGAACGAATGTAACGCAATTGGTACTTATTTATCTCATATGGTGGGAAGTTATTTTTTTCTTTTTTCCACCATTGAAATGCTAGTCAAACTACCATTTTCCGTCCCTGAATATAAAAATGACAATGATTCAGGATATACGATATATGATAAATATCTAAGCCATTAGACTAGTGACTAAAATTTTGCCAACTGATCAGGTGCTTTTAGTGAGTTCATGGCTTGCTACTTGGCTCTAGAAAACTATATTATGCAAAATTTCAACTTTCTTGTGATTACATTTATGTTATCTATGTCTAGATTATTTTTTTACTTCTAGGTCTAGTTTTTATCGTGGATATGTAAATATTAGTGGGCAACTCCGCCTTGCTCTATTGTATCTACAAATAAACGTCTGCAAGAACTTTTATCTCATTTTCCCATGGATGACCTGATGTGTTGGTTTGTATTACATATTCTTTGAGCGCTTAAAAAGTAAATGCTGTTTTTTTGTTTCAGTGGTACAGTGGGAGTCAAAAGAAGAGGAGGCCCAGGGGGTTTGAACAAAGTTTGCGGTGTCTCACCTGAACTTCAGGCAATCGTTGGTGAGCCAGCATTGCCAAGGACTGAGGTTGTTATCTCCAGATCTACACAGTTCTCCTTATATTGGGCACTTTTGTTTTGTACCTTACCTCAGGTTTATGAAGCAATCCTGATATTGATACTTAAGAAACTTTGGTTGGATTGATTCAGATTGTGAAGCAGCTGTGGGCATACATAAGGAAAAACAACCTCCAAGATCCAAGTAACAAGAGAAAGATTATCTGTGATGATGCCTTGCGGGTGGTATTTGAGACGGACTGTACTGACATGTTCAAGATGAATAAGCTGCTAGCCAAACATATTATCGCACTTGAGCCTACAAGTATGTTATGTGGCAGAAAACACAAACTACTTTGTCTTGTGATGGTATTAGTTTAGTCATTTTTTGCCCCTCTTTCAAATGCTTGCAGAGGAGTCAGGTCAAGCTAAACGTTTGAAGGTTGATGCTGAGTCTACTGCCGGCAGTACTGAACCTGGTTCATCTCCTGTCATTATTTCTGAAGCACTTGCCAAGTTTTTTGGCACTGAAGGAAGGGAGATGCTCCA
Organism: Morella rubra; assembly: GCA_003952965.2. Classification (NCBI taxonomy): domain Eukaryota; kingdom Viridiplantae; phylum Streptophyta; class Magnoliopsida; order Fagales; family Myricaceae; genus Morella; species Morella rubra. The sequence continues at coordinate 51,947 of RXIC02000177.1, read as the reverse complement.
ATCTGAGGCAATGAGACGTGTTTGGGAGTACATTAAGGTCAACCATCTAGAGGTAGGTAGCCTAGTGCATAAGTTTGCACCCTCTTCCCCCCTTTCCCCTCCGCCCCCTTAAGTAGTCTCTCTATCTAGGCTCACCATTCTAGCATACATATAAGAAGAGCTTTCTGATAGATTGATTTTGTTTCTCGATTTTGATAAATATTATGATTTCATTATTGGTTTTGCATATACTTTTTCCTACATATTTTTAAATTAATTTTATTCCTTATAATTAGCATCCTATCACGACTCATCTGGCCTTCTCCATTGTTAAAAGTTATCTTGCTTTTCTTTGTTTTTTCTTTTTGAAGTTCTCTAATTGGTCAATTATGTACCTGTATCTTTACTTTTGTGGTTGTAGGATCCTTTAAACTCAATGGTGATATTATGTGATGCAAATCTTCGTGAGCTCCTTGGATGCGAAAGCATTTCTGCACTGGGGATAACAGAGCTGTTAGCACGTCATCATTTATTCAAACAGTCATGATATCTCGTCATTTTGACTGGTATAAACTCCAAGCGAAGTTAATGTTGTCCCTACTGACTTTTCCATCCAATTGATCTGCCTAAAGAAATTCTGCGTTCTCACTCCATTTGCTTTTATGTGTATGTTTCAGTTTCAGCATGTCTGACACTAGTCATTTTAACTTTCCACTTCATGTTGGATATCTTTGATAGTTTTTCTGTTTATCTTTATTGGGTAGTCTTTTGATGTGGTTCCATCCCGTCAAGCTCTTTGGGGTCTGCGAGTTTAAGATGAAAAATAAAAGCTGTTTGTGTTATAGTTTGGCATTACGACCTTATTATTATGTCATTATTCTTAATAACCTCAAGTATCACGATTATCAATACTTGTTTTGTGTTTAGAAAGAATTATGCGCTTCTATGGTTGTCTCTGTCAACCGATATAGATGTGGCAACGGTTAACCAATAAATACTTTGCTTACTGTCTGTTTGTGCTAAAAAACTGATGGATGTTGTTGTTGTTGTTTTTTTTTTTTTAACAGGTGCGTGTGACCTTTGGCATCTGGCCTTCTTCTGATTGTAGAACAGATAGTGAAGACTTTGTTTTGTTTATTGGGTGCATTGACATGGTTAGATGACATGTTCTATATTACTCTGTAATTCATGAGAATGAATATGTAACATGGGCGAATTGCAGGTAGTATCTTGTAGTTATGCCGTTGCCCTAGATTTACTTTTTCTATCTTAACTTCAGTGTGTTTCCATTGGGTGCTAACCTCTGAACTGACTGAAGGGGACCTGTTAGAATGGTGAATTCTCTGTACATTCTTAAGGAGCACTGTGTATCTTGTTAGCTGCAGAAATTGTTTGTTGTAGTTAAACTATTAACTGGTGTTATCTTGTTTAGACATCGCTTTTGACTGCAGTTGCTTGTTATTTGAAATAGTCAACTAGCTAGATCTATATCGATGACTACAGGCAAATGGTCTATTGTTTCAGGAGCTCATGGGAGATTATGTTACTTACCCTGAGTTTTTACAGTAGTTATGATGTCAGTATTGAACTATTACCGCGAAAGATTATGTATCTATTTGGATCAAATAGTACGAAAGTTGTCCTTAATTAACCTTAAGACGAATGCAAAGTGAATCTGTCCTTAATTAACCTTAAGACGAATGCAAAGTGAATCTAAGGTTGCGGTTGTTTCGTCTGAAAATGTCTTCTTTGAAAATATTTTCAGCTTCTTTGTGTTTGATATGGGCAGAAAATAGATGTCAAACGAAAATGTCAAGTTAGTTAACAGAAAATTTTATCCTGCAAGGTTGAAAATTACTTGCCCTTTCAAGAATGGTAAGTCATTTTTCAAACTGTTTAACTCTTTGTCAGTCATTTACACCTCTAATCTTGACTAACTCAAAGCACCCAATCACCTGCACCACGCACGGTGGGGAATCTGGCTGTTTAGATTTTGTTTTAAATAAAAGGGTTAATTGTATTATAGGTCCCCTATGGTATCACCTTTTAACAAAATAGTCCATGAGGTAAGATTTTTTATAAAATATTCCTGAAGTCACATACTTAGATAAAATATGGTCCTTTTGTCCCATTGGCGTCAAACAAAAATGGTAGTTGCTGACGTGGCAAAAAAGGCCACGTCAGCTACTAATGAGACACTGACGCGTGTTAAAAAAGCAGCTCAGGAACCACACGTCAAATGTGCTTCACTTGCAGCCAAATAAGCCATTTAAAACAAAAAGCAAAAACAAAAGACTAACAAGGGATGACGTTGTCCCACGTATTCCCTTCCCCCCTACCAGCCCCCCTTTCCTCCCTGATAGTGAGCAATTTTTCTCCAATTCTAGCCCTAGCCTCCCCGATAATGTCCTTGAGCTTCAAAACCCCAGCTAATAATCGAACACCATGCTGAACTCTCATTCTCCGGCAAGGTCTCAGTGCAAACTTAGGAATGAAGTGGGAGTGGAAAAGGTAAGAAGGGCCAGTGGGTGGAGGATAAGAAGACGAAGGCATAGGTAAGGAGAAGGGAAATAGGGAACGATGGGGAGGAATTCGAATCCGCAGAAGGAGAAGGAGATGGAGAAATAAGTAAGAGGGTTGGCTGAAGGTTTGAAGAGCTTTTGCACATCAATCTGTTGATTTTGATTGTGAAGATTTGGGTTTTCGGGAGAGGAAGCCATGATCTTTTGAGTCTGATCTTCAGGAGAATACGGATGATGATGATTTTGTCTATAATCTCCTTTATCTGCTTTCCCAATGCATCTAAGGATAATCTTCTTCTTTTCTGATGCATCTAAGATGGCATGTTCATTAGCCCAAAATTTTGGGGTCTCGAAATTTCGAGCAATCCAAATACATTCAAAATTTTCAATATCTACAAACATTTTAAAAGTTTTACAAACTAATAAATCTCAATATCCAAAAAAGATTCTCAAAATTTTATAATATTTTTTAAAATTTCGACAAACAAACGCCACCTAAATAAACAAATCTAAAACTTTTTTCCCCTCTCTTGCTCTAGTCTTTTTCTTCCCATCTGAACGACCAAAGATCGATGACAACGACAGGATCGGGGGAGTGCGAAGTGGAGGAACAGGGCTAAATTTACAATTTATTTATTCAAGTTTCAATTATATATTATTCTAAATAAATAGGAAGATATCGAAGATTTAATTCGCTACAAAAGCTAACATCGTTTCCGTATTGCCTGTCCATTTTCTCTTATCATCTCCTGTTTCTGCAACTTGCAGTACAGGGAGGGAAATTCCTGTTGACTTAACTCGCCGGCTCCCCAACTACAGTTCTCTTCTCAGAGATTAAAGAATCATTCTCGCTTAGCCAAGGAAAGCGTGTTCAGATTTCCTTGTTAGTCTTTAGTTTTTTTTTTTTTTTTTAATGGCTTATTTGGTTGCACACGTGGAGCTCATTTGAGGTGTGGTTGCTGAGCTTTTTTTTTTTACGCACGTCAGTGTCTCATTGGTTCCTGACGTGGTGTTTTTGGACGCGTTAGCAACTGCAGTTAGTTGTTTGACGCAAATGAGACGAAGGGACCATATTTTATCCAAGTATGTGAATTATTTATCTACATGTAAATGACCTAAACTATTATTTTTTTTAAAAGAAAGCGTCTGAAAATGAGCCACATATGAATTTGCAAAACAAGGGGCCTTAATTCATAAATGGAGGAATCACATGTCTCAAAATAAAAAAAATTTAAAGCACGAGTCTCAATTTCATAAAGAGTATGTGATATTATTTTCTCTTGTTTTTAATATCTTTATTGACAATGACAAATTAAAACTATTACAAAATATTCTTTAAATTTTCAAGTGACAACCAAATACTATATGCTCATATTCAAAAGTTTAGCTAAACATCGAAAATTAATTAGTTTTTCTTGTAAATATTTTCTTATTTTCTTCGTTGTACGCCGAAACAAATGCAGCCTAAAGTATCAACAGGCAGGCACCAATGAAGAACAAGGCGACTACTAAAACAAATATTGCTGTCTTGGCTTTGTTCTTAGATCTTGTGTACATGTCCATCTTGTCCATTGCCGTCATCGTAAATGCAATTAGTCTCTGCAAAGAGAAATACAGGGGTAGATAAAGGAAAGCGAGGTAAGCAATCTATAGCATAATTTTAACATAATGCACAATAATTAGGAATTTAACTGAAAAAAAGAGGAGAACAGGAAGAGGGAAAGGGCCACAGACCAGTCTCAAAGGTTCCATATAAAGCAGAGGCTCCATGAACATCTCCATATTCCTGGATGGTTGAAACGTAACATCAGTCGCATAAAGACCAAAAGTGACAGCAGTCAATGCATGGCAACAATATCTTGGAGAACAAAACACAAATCGTTCCTATTTTGCTACAGTTCTCTCTGAGTTCTCTTATTTTTGCTGTACGTTGGAGCTATTTCCTTGCGCATAAGATCTAACAGACCTATCATGCTCTCTGTTCTGCATCCAGGACAAATTTTTGTCCACAAACTATTGTCATTGTAAACCAAGATTCTGCTTCATATCCTGTCATCTAAACAAGAAAAAGGAAAAGGACAAAAAAGAAGAAGAATAAAACTGAGTCAAAATATGTATGATAATACACCTTAGATAGATCTTCCCCTGGTAGACTTGCATTATATGGAAGCTGAAACCCTTTCCCAGAGACACAGGTATTTTGTTCCATACTGCAGATAAATCACCAAAGAAGAAGAGATCAAATATTAGAACCTCGTAGAACTCTACCCATCTCAAGGCGATATCAAGACTAAAAGTACACGGCATACCTAGCCTCCAGGAAACACCAACCCTCAGTCCATCATGCAATGTCGGTTTCACAACCAATTCAACATTATCTCCCAAGAATGTAATCAGAGCAGATAAAAAGTTCAACACTTGCTGCAAGAAAGAAATGTCGAGCATTTGCTTTGATCATTGTGTGACCCAAAAAGTGATGCTTCAGACCGATTGAATTTCAGTAAGCATGCACACAGAAAAACAGAAGGAAAAAAAAAAAAAAAGCCTATCTAATGTGTACCATTTTTCCTTGGAAGGTTTGGAAAAACGAGAACAAATTGCAGACGCATCGGCATTCATCACCAATTATATCAGATAATTCATTGATGTTCTTGTCCTTGATTGCGTTATAAAGCTTGAGGACTGTCTCCAGAGCCTGGTGATCTTCTTCTCCTGATCCTGAGCGTTTTGCATCAACTGGCACTAGCGCTAAACTTGTTCGCCTGGTAGAGAAGCTGCTATGCACCACAGGTTGGTCTGAAGTCGTAGACCGAATATCACCAAGAACATAACCGTTCTTTGGTGGTTTTCTTCGAGCAGGGATTAGTGAATCGCTTGCTTGAGCGATGGATGGAAGGGAATGCGAAATCAGTCGACTGCTGTATCTCAGGGTGGGAAAAAAGACCGAGGCCATGCCTACGTCGAGAGAGAATGAAGATGAGTTGGGACCTGAACCTCATTTATAATCTCAAGGTAAACGAATATGTCTTAAAGAAGATACCTAAATATGGAAAAGTTTGGAACATCTATGACTCAAAAGAATGAAGCAAACTGGGGCATGCCTCGGCAGCAAGTTAAGGATCTTTTTTCTTAAATCTTGCAGGAACCAATTGCATGTGGGCTGAACTGAGATGAGCGAAAACTTTGGTAGTGCCGCAATATTAACCCTCTTGATACGGGTGCGCCAAAAGCGACACAAAAAGAATCACATGTCGTTACAAAAGAGATTTAAGACGAATGTCAGACTTTCCACTTCGAAAAGACTCGACTTAGCAGGTGTCTTTCTCCGAGTGTTTTTGTCATAGCGTTAATGAAACTTGTAAAAGCGAAACTTCGTCGCCATAGAACTCAATCAATCTGAGCATAGTATAAAGACAAGAACACCCCTAATCGGCTCGATGACACAGAAGTCCATCGAAGCAAACAAGCAGAGAGTGAGAGAGAGAGAGCGAGAGAATTAAAAAACTCGGCCTTCCTCTCTATAGACTTCGAGGTCCTGGAATGGCGGAAGATCTGGTGCTAGACACGGCGATCAGAGACTGGGTGCTGATCCCGCTCTCGGTGGTGATGGTCCTCATCGGAGTACTTCGCAACTTTGTTGCCAAGCTCATGCGCTCTAACCAAGTCCCCGACGCAAAAATCGTCAAAGAAGGGCAAGTCTGAAACCCTAATTCTATATGTGCGCATAGCTCACTTATTCTACGCGATTTTGAGTTTCTCTGATGGTGGTGAACTTTTCCAGGCAATTGATTGTTAGGGCTCGGAATTTACGTGCCGGCGCTAACTTTATTCCTCCCAAGTCGTTTCGCGCTCGCAGATTCTACTTCAGCAATGAGGTATTTTGGACAAAAATTATCTATTTTGGTCTTTATTTGTTATCGTTGCTGTAATTGGTTAATTGTGCATACGTTTATTCTAAGAAAAAGGTTAGAAATCATTTGAATTATAAATGATTTCAGTACTGGGTTATTCGAGCTCAATTTATGATTCGGACGGTGATATATTTCATAAAAGGGTGCTTGTTAAACTTCTACAGCTTTGAGAATACACTTTTAACTTTCGAGTAAGACTTGCAAAGATTTTGATGCTGATTGAAGTCAAATTTAAGTTTGAGGGGTTTTGAGGTTTTAACAAAAGTTATCCTCATAGTGCAAACAGGAAGCAATATGTAAGTTTTGGTGTTTTTTCCCGGTAGTGAGGTGGTCTAGTTTAGAAGCCGGACCGACCTGGGTTTTCAGCGTTGTAGTCATAAGGGATGGTATATTCCTTTGCTTTTCGTTTAGTTTCTTAAAATAATGCATTTACTTTGACATACTTGTCATCTGCATTTGATTGTAGCTTAGACACTGTACTGAAGTCATAAATAAATATCGAAATATGGCAGGAAAATGGGCTATTGTATGTTCCGAAGGGCCAGGCTCCAAATCCGCAGGCACAAATGTTCTCTGATCCCAATATGGCTATGGATATGATGAAGAAAAACCTTTCCATGATTGTTCCCCAGGTATTGCTAGTTGCATGTTTTTTCAGGTCACATTGTGGTTTATTATGTTACTTTTACTTGGTGGTGTGAATGCTTGAATTTGATGATCAATTCTGTTGATATTTTCTTGCTGGCCAGACTCTTACTTTTGCATGGGTCAACTTTTTCTTCTCGGGGTTTGTAGCAGGTTTGTTTCTATACCACTATTTTAATTCCTTGATTCCCCAGTTGAGGTTTCAGTCTTGAAAAGATATGGGAATGCCAGTCACTTCATGTCTATCACGTCAAAATTTCTGTATTGCAATCTGGCAAAGATCTGTTTGTCTTCCTTCTCCTCTTCTGATATTTTAGTGTCTCAGAATCCTGTCAGACCCGAATTCCCTGATTAATTGATACTTGGCTTTTCGTAAATGTCCCTACATTGACGTTATAATTTCAGGGTTAACTAAATGGTTCTCTTTTCTGCAGCTAAGATACCATTCCCATTGACTCAGAGGTTCAGGTCAATGTTACAGAATGGAATTGACTTGAGTACCGTGGATGTTAGCTATGTTAGCAGTCGCTCGTGGTATGGGTTGAAGTTCATGATCTCCCGTTATTGATAAAATTTTATGAATTTATCTTTTAGCTCTTATATTGTTGACTGGTTTCCCTCTAATCATTCACAAAAAAATGTTTTCAGGTATTTCCTCAATCTGTTTGGATTGAGAGGTTTATTTAGTCTCATACTGGGAGAAGACAATGGTCAGTATTACTATAGATAGTATCAAAATGTATTTCACAAGAATGCATGTTGGTTGTTTTTAATGGTTCTAAAGAGTTCAGAGGGGGGGAAAAAGAGGGAAAGAAAGAAAAAGATTCTGAAGCCGTGTGCTTTCCCTCAAAGAGTCTCTTATGCTGAAATTTCTGTTGTTACGCCTTGAATTTATGATACGATGTTGTCTGGTGCAGCCACTGATGATACCCAGCGAATGATGCAAATGAGTGGGTTTGGATTTGATCCAACGAAGGTACAATTTTAAGTTGATTAATGTTGGGCTTATCAGGCTTACGAAGTTTTTATGCTTCAGGTTGTCATGTCTTATCTCTAATTCTCTTTGACCATACGAGGAAAAGCCCTACAGTGCTGATGATATTTGTTACTAGAAATTTGGAGATAAAAACCTCATTCAATTTACAGATTGTGGTGATCAAACTCTCTTTTATGAAATGTTTTCTATGAAATCAACCTTAGAAAGTTTTCCTTGTACCCCTTTTTTCATCTTTTGTAAGCAGCTAAAATATTTTGTTTTTAATGTGCAGTATTATGTTCTGTATAGGACTTTTGGTCTATTGATACTTGAATTGACGCCCTACTTTGTTGGTTCTTGTTCAACGCTCGGCTATTTGTGTGCCACGTAGTTTCCCAAACAATCTCTTCCAACACAACCCTCCTGCACAGTAACCCATACCTCTTTCTTCCTCATCTATATGCGGAGATAGATCCAGTAGCATTGTCACGTGAAGCTTAGGTGAATCATTACCACACTTTTGTGTAGCAGTCGCAGATCTTTCAAGTGAACTCGGGCCTCTTGATTATGCATGTAGGAACCTCTGCAATAGTTGCCCTCATAATTTCTTACTGCTCGAGTGTACCCATACTTCAAGTGACCAACTTTCTGTTAAGATGAATCTTCTTTTTCCTCATTCCTGTGAAAGGGACTTGTCCAGTGGAAGGTTGAGACATAATTGTAAGAAACGTTTGCCTGGGATTCCAACCAATATTTATATACATCTATTGCTGTTCCCTCTGTGGAGGAATCCTGCCAGCTGACACCCATCAAAAATTGATTGTCATTTTGTTAAGAATATGGTGGTTGGCTGTTAGAAGACCATTCTGAGTCGTGAACGTATCTTAATCTTGGCAACTTTGCCTTTGTTTTCTTTTTTTCTTCTACAGAGCTTGGGTGCTGAGAAAGACAGTCTTGACATTGTTCAGCATGACTGGGCCATGCCAAAATTTGAGCAGCGTGCCGAAGCTGTATTGAGAAAAGCTCTCAGATGAGAAATGGTGCCCGGTGATTTACAGCTTGGAAGGTTTATACGAAGCACAGTTCTTTGCTAGTTGTGCTTGGATTCCGGTGTTGGAGGCACCTCTTGACAACCGAGGTGGGCTCATGGCCCTGAAACTTTTGTCGCCATGTTTTTATTATAATCTTGTTGTACTTTGGAGAGATAGTCGGTAGCTTCCTGAAACTCTGACCACAGCATCGTAGATTACAATGGGTTTATTACGGTTGTAACTTTTTTCTGTCAATTTAACTTTTCTAATCTTCAGTTTTAATAAAAGGAACGTGAAGTTGTTTGGTAGGAAGTCCCTTATCTCATCCAAATAATTTTTGGATTTTACATATGACTGTTCTAGTGTGCCACCTGAATAACACTGTAAGCACTCAAACTGCTCGGGTTCCTGGAATTTCACAAGCTGTGTAGAACGTAGATAACTTGCATTGCTATTAGTGTGTTTCAGGAAATGATCCAATTAGTACAAGTGGAAAGAGAAAGGATGTGGACAATGATTACCACCAATTTGTGCTGGTGCTTTAGTAAATTCGAATCAATTTAGATTCAAACGACCCTCCAAAGTGGCAGGAACTTCGGACAATTTGGAACCTTTCACCGATGTTCTTTCGGGGAAGGCCCACTTTCATGAGCAGCCCCGCCCCAACCTTTACGGTGGACCATATATGTTGCTATGTTCAATTGTCTTAAGACAAAGGATTGGTTGCTTAACGAGAAAAGCGGAATTGCCATTCAGTCGCAATTAAGAAGAAAGTCATGTTGTCATAAAAGCTAACCCATGGTCCACCAGCCCAAATAATTCCTTCGTGAATTGCACGACCTACACTATTCTCAAAGAGTGGCTTAGGCAACTCGAATAGCATGTCTTGGTCACGAGCCGTCATCCGCAGACCATTTTGGTTGTTGGCGTTTTTCCTTGGAAATCCCTTTCCTTGACTACTTTCGGCCCCTTTTAAAGCTGTACGTTCTGGCCTGTTTTTTTTCCGTCTGATAATACGCCGTCGTGCATTCAGAGTGACCCTAACCACAAGGCTCCTTTTTAGGTCTTAATCGCTAGTTCACTAGAGTACGTTCTGTGACCAGTATATTGTTTGTCTATAGACCCACCTAGCTTAAGAACATGTTCTTTTGAACGTGGATCTCAGAAATTAGTCATATACTGAATATAAGAATACATCTAATATATATATAACAATCAATAGTGATTTCTAATCAATGATTATAAAAAACATCTCAACTAAAACCCTAAACTTCTGTCGCTCGGGAATCAAAAAACTCTTCGAACTCGACCAGCAGACAAGGTAGACGAATGGTGGTTTGTTCAGGACCCTTTATAATGATTCGCGACAGATCAAGCAATATCTCACCCGCCGATTATCAACTCGATATTGCTATGAAGATCAGAAAACCTTAGATTTTGTTTTGGGGGAACAAAATGGAATCAGGACCATCGGCAAGCGTGTCCTACTGGATTTCACCGTGGTGGTAGCAATACGAGGTAGCCGAGTATTCGACTAATATGGCATGTTGCAAGAAAAAAAATAAAGAGAATTCTGCCTATTATAACTATTACCTTCATAATAAACCCTTTCTCTCTGTCTTCTCTTATATGAACAACCTCAAAAAGTGCCGTAGCATAACTAATTTTTTTGGAATAATTATAACAAAAATGAAGTTCATAATTTCAAGCTTCCTAAATAGAAGCTCAATAATGGTAGTCCAGTACACTTGGAGGAATCTTATGCATTATCAAAACAGACTGTCTCATCAAACCAAACTATATTACAGCATTCTTAAGATACACGGCATTACTTAAGCTCTTAATTACTCATTATATGGCTCATACCAAAATCAAAAATTATCAAATATATTGCATCTTATATCGCTTGATAGTTACACTTATTCATAATAACTAATATTACTAACCCTTCAATAATTATCAGAAAGTTTCATGACCCTCATATCTCTCTATTGGTGAACTTGTCATGGAAGTATGATGCTCACCTATACATATGATGTCCTATAGAGTGCATTTTATGGGGCAAAAGATACTGGCGTAGCAGGAGGCTCCCCACATCACTACCCGTGTGTGGGCAGTCACACCCTATCCATCATCCAGCAATTTCAATCAGATTGTCACCAACTGATCTTAAATTCCACCCTCGGAGCGGCGCATGAGAATTCCTCAAAACACTATTTCTAAGCTCTGGTCGTTGTTAGAAATGCGGAGTGCGGACTATATGTTAAGTTCCCCACAGTTTCAGCCATCTTAGTGAAACCTAATGCCAATTAGCAATGTACAATGGCGACTATTACAGAGACAATAGTTATATCTCAACGATTTATCACAACGCGGAGCAACAGATGACGGCATTTCCTCGCAAAAAAATATTCATAAGGTCTCAAGTGTTGTTATTTTACCGTTGACCCATGGACTCTGAAGTCCCACAATACACAGAGCTTTAACGGCAAATAGTTACTGCGCTTTACACACTCTCTTCAATAGCTATCAAGATCTCTTTTCTTGAGAAGTGGATGGATTCTTCAAATTAAGATGTGACTTTAATGCGTTTTGTATTTCACTTATTTAGCACAATAACAGAATAAACTTATGTAGATAATGATTAATGTAAGGTAATTAATAAAACTATCAATCTAAATAAATCATCAAAATGATCTTAAGTTGTCTCGAGTATTTTGGAGCCAACTTTTGGAGTCCATTTTGGTAAACACGGCTAGTTTGGAGGTTTTTTAATTAAAAGTAATTAAGAAAGACTTTGAAAATGAGCTCTTATTGAAAAAAATGAGGGGCACAAATCCATAACAATTTTGCCAGCCTAGCGGTTAGTTATGTTGAAAACCCGTTGAAAAACACATTGCCCTATTGTGAAGCTACGTTAGTTAAACAATAAATGGAGTATAAGTGATAACTTTTTCTTATTCACATTTATAGATCCATGCATATAGTATAGATGAATAGAATAAGACAATATATGTATCAGATGACTGATATAGTCTTAGTATATTAATAGTCTCTGAAGCCTGCCAAGGTCTTTCTCCGTTAACTCCACTTCATATACTCTCAAATGGATCGCATCGGAATTACTTTCCTTGATAGGAACAATTGTTTACCAACTAAATTAACCCATGTGGTATCCCTCTCCACTACTGAATTCCCCCTCTTTCGCAATCAAACATATATCTTATAATCTTGAATTATCTATTATTTCTACTAATAATCATGAGTCTGGAAAATTGTGATTTTCTCCTCTTATCTATTTCCATAGCTTCTTCGTTAAGCGCAGTATACCTGATATGCTGTCTCACAAAGCTGTCTATGTGTAATTCTGTTGTTCAATCAAATATTACATACGAAAGCCATTCCATCGGTTCGATAGAAGAATTCTGAGAACAATCATTGCGTTAGTGATTTTATTCCCAAGAAAACTATTCATTAATCCAAAATGATTCACCATAAGGATTACTTCGAGAATAATCCTCCAAAGACAAATAGATCGTAATTATAAGCTCTCAGGCTAAGATATGTCTACTAAGTTCCTCACTAATAAAAGCTTCCAACACCTTTACAATCAATGATTATTTCCATTACAAGTGTGGTCACAGCTTTTGTGTATTTTCATGTGTGCGATCACTCTTAACTAATGATACTATATCTGTACTGTAATATTACTCTCAATGATGGTAGTATAGACCGATTCATTACCATATATTTAATTGAAAGACACAATGTGGAGAATCTTGCAGACTTTTGTCTAAAATGTTCAAAATATGTGTTCATCCAAAAGTGGGTGGACAAACGAATTAATATAAGTTGAGGAGGTGGTCAAAATTCCAATTAGTTTCATAAAAAAAAAAAAAAATAGAGTAAACTTTTCAGTGATTGGCTTATTCACGTTGTTCGTGGGTGGAATGCGAGTCTTTTTTAAGGGCTAATACTCCATACAGTTCCTAGGGTTTGACCTTTTCCCCTTTTGGTCCTCAGGGTTCGATTTTCCCTAAAAACATCCATGGGGTGAGGATCCATTACCAAATAGAACCTGCGTCAACTCATTGGACGGAAATACACACGTGACTAACGGCTTACACATGGGAATTGACAGCTATATTTTTTTAAAAATTCTGCCCAATCGCAATACGACACGTGTCAGTAAAATAAATAAAAAAAAAAAAAAAAAAAAAAAAAAAAAAAAAAAAAAAAAAAAAAAAAAAAAAAAAAATAAAAATATTTTTTTTTAAATATTTTATGTTTTTTGTTAAAATTAAAATAAGAATCGGGGGCCCCCGATTCTTTACGGTGAAGGCCCCCTCCACGTTTGGCCGATTCGAGGTGGGGTGTGATACCTAGCCCAGAACTCCACCATACCCCTCCTTCCCGGGGACCAATCGGCCATATTTATCTCTAAATTTTGAAATCGTGTATTTTTACCGAATCTCAAATTCCTCCTTAATATTTTTTCTTTAATAAACATTTATATACGAAATATAAAAATATCAAGTGTCTTTTTTTTTTTTTTTTTTATTTTTAATTTTTTAAAATAATTATTTATATTTGTTACTAACACCTTTATTAACATTATTTAAAACAAATTGCTGCTCTGGGTTGATTTTTTTTTAAATAAGATCGGATCTCTCTGTCATTTCCACGTTTATGTATCTACGTTAGCCACGTGTGTATAATATTACTGTCGACTATGTTGATGTCAAGATCGATATACGATTCGCACACTGAATGATTGTCTCACTCCTCAAAGGTATATTTACAGAAACATCGATATGTATCCACAGAGGCGCACACTGCGAAATTAATAACTAACAACCTAATCAATCGTTACTGACTATTTAGTGCTCTCTATTTTTTTAATACTATTTACCATTCTTTTTTTTTCGTTCTTTTGGAAAATGGAGGTATGTTTCTCTTTTTTCAATAGTTGCATGTCACAAGATTATTAAATTTCATTGTGTCATGTTTAAAAATATATATGCCGTTCACTTCTGGAACATCTGAAGAGTGTGATAGTTCGCAATTGCCTTCTTTTCTCATCTCATTTTTCTACTCATTTTAAAAGAAAAACAAAAAAGAAAAGGTTATACGGCTCAAATGTAATTAGAAAAATACCAATATAGTAGTTGTATACTAGTTTTAAACGATATATACGCAACGGGCCAATATTTTGAGTTTTTGAGAATGGTTTGTTGGTATATTCCCTCTTTACAAAGTGTGAACTGTAGTACACTAACGCTCATTAAGATTAGTATAATCACCATTGTTGACAGGGTACTCAGTATTGTGAATCTATAATTTTAATAAATATTGAGTATATGTCAGGCACGATATGTAAATTTTAAGGAGAATAACGATACCTTTAATTTGATGAAAAACTCCAAATAACAAATGTGATTGTCATATGCGTTATAGAGTACCTTTTTTATTTTTCACATAAAAAATTTCAAAGTGGTTTATCGAATCACTTTTTCTATCCAAAGATTTCTTGAAAATCGAATAATGATGACTATGATTTTGTATAACAATCACAAACACAGTGTTCTATACAAAATATTCAGATAATGCGAAGCTTTTGAACCATTAAATCTCAATAAATCTACTAACTACTTATCCGATTAAAGAATTTTCAGCAAAAATCTTTCTTTATTACTTACTTATATTTTTTGTGAATAACAATGGTCCAAGTAAATTGGCTATAGATACTCTATCATTAAATTTGAGTTCGGTTTCGTAAAGTATAACTATTTATACATTTGGTTATCAATAAGTATAGATTATAGTTTCGCTTAATGGATGAGTTGATGGTCATTTTGTAGGATCTCTGGACATGAAAGTACCAATTTGTATTAATCTGCTATATATAAAATTACGGAAGAATGAATTATGTCGTTTTCAATAGTTCATGTTTACGTGGGAAATTACATAGTATTTTGCTGTAATGTTAAACCTCTTTTTGCGATTCCGCTTATTGAATTTATACACAACGAGGGAAATACTTATTTTATACAAGATCGGACATATTATAATGGGAAAAACAGATTTGATCTTAAGATAGGAAATAAAGAACAGTCTAAAACAATAACTGACACTACGATAGAGCAGAATTATGTGGTAAATAAGACTTCCTTATACTATCAATTCCCAAAAGCACTCATTCATTCCTTACAAAATTGAATTCTTGCTTTCGGCAGTACAGCAACGCAAATTACTGCTTATATTCTCATTATAAAAAATTACTAAATTTTAAAATAATTCTTTTTTCATACACTATATTATAATGCTCTAATAATTCTCTCTAATCAAATTTAATATTAATCTAACTCTTCTCTAATATTCTTTTTTCTCAAAGTTTTTACAGCCATATTAAATAAGCCTATCGTCACTTAGTGCCCCAGAAAGATAATGTTGTTCTCTAGTTACTCGTTATTAACGCGGTTTCCTTATCTCAAAAGAATCACTTAAATACTACGCTATTGTGACCTGACAAAAATGTATTATAATGCCTGAGCTTTGAGTTAATAACCATAAGGGCGCTTTTTTCGACGAGTAAAACCAGGCAACCTAATCCACGCTCACCAATCCCGGTACAAATTATAACATCTACCCTCTCCAGAACTTGCCAAGTTATGGTTTTTTTACTCCCTACAAAACCACTTCGTTGTTCAGGCATTGCTCCTCTGCACCATGTTACTAGATGCTCCTTTACAACAAGACAACTGAACCGCGCTGCCACACATATAATGATTCATAGACGTATCATAAAATGAGGAAAGGCTGGCAAGTTAATGTCCTCACTCGTTGATTTCTGACATTAAATGTATTGTTTCATTTGCTTCCCTTACGTGAAATTCACATTAAGAATCGAATATATTAGCTCATAATATAACATAATAATGCTATATCTTGGAAGTGGAACCTTTTTTGTGGGTAGCAAACAATTTCTTTATACTCCTTCTTCCTATCCAAAATTATTGTATTTAACGTCATCTGCTCCACATATCACCCTCAACTAAGCGAAATAAGAACTTTATTCTTTAATGTTAATACCTAGCGTAACATATATGACACGCAACCAGGATGTAAGCCTTTCAATAATTCTCTTACATCAAATAGGATTTCCATTATTTTCTCATGGCCTAAGTCTTTCCTGTTGTTTGCCAATGGCCTCATAATATGTGTATAAAACCGATTTTTAGTCTGCCCATTACGAGCTAGAGCTATTCTTGTGAGATAGGCTATGCAGTTTTTTTGTGTCGGAGGAAAAAAAAATGAGACCCTTTCATAAATCAAATCCTAAGGTTATGTCATTCTAAAGTAATTTTCTATTGCAAAATCATTATTAGTTTCCTCCTTTCAAAGTAATATTTATTCTCTTCACGGTGTAATTATAAATATGGTACCGCAAAAAATTAGAATATTTCCACATGTGCGGCAGATGCACTAATTGATGTGCTTAAAAAGTAAGATAAAATTTCCAGCCTACCCAACCAATTTGTTCCAACTTTTGTCGTTTATTGCAAGAATCTAAGTTGGACAATTACAGTTCGCCTATATCGAGAATTTAGGTCTGCGGAATCCGATTCCCTCAGACTTTACATTCATCTTTTATTCAATGTTAGTTATAGATTATATTTTCAAGAGATTCCGTTATACAGTGGGTTAGCCTCGACGTTCAAGAAATATATGTTTCTCCGCGTCTTTCTAAAATCCCCCAAAAAGAGCTGTCTGGCGTCCCTATTTCAAGGAGCTTACTCGCCCTTTGTCGAAAAATATTCGGAATGATGAGTCAAATCCTGGTATCTCCAAGGACGATGGAGGAGGCCACTTTTGTTCCTTAAAGGACAAATTCCTTTTCTTATGGTTGACTGGTCAATCTGGTTCCCGGAAGGATCGGTGGCACGAGTTTAGGTCCGACTTTAGGAGGAACCCACATCAATCCATTCCTCTGCAAGTAAGCGCAGGCAATGGACAATGGGGCTGACTCCCCTCAGGCCCATACAGAGTAGTGGTGATTCCTCTTTTGGTGAATGGGATTAAGGCATGGCGGAGGTCGCATTTCCTCAAATCCCTTAGCGCGAGAGAAAGGCCTAGGGTCTCACTAGTTCTTGACGAGTTCTTACATTAGACTTGGATTTGGGCTAACATGCCAAGGGCCGATTGTTTCTCCTAGGGTAAGGCAAATTGTAAACACGCTCCTATGTCTCAAGCTATAACGCCATACGCGCAAAAATAGCTATTTATAATGCTCAATTGAGCCAACTTCGTTTGTGTTTTGGTGATTTGAGAGTGTTTTTGGAACAAATATAATTTTTCACTTTTCAAAATCAAGTGAAAAGGTGGGTCCCAAGAAAGGGTTCTGGATGTAATTAGCATTGTAGAGAGGACTCCCTCTAAAGAGGCTTGAGTAGAATAGTTATCAGGAAAATCGGCTTCCTGTTTCCCTTTAGAGGAAATGTCCCCGCTGAATTCCTTCTACATCCCTTGTTTTCGCTCATTGCCCATCAATCAATGATTTGAACGATGTTTGGCTTCTCTAGAAGAAAGGAGGCGTATTTAGCTGTGGAAATAACCCGAGGAGGAAACCACTCTGAAAAGAGTCAGCTACCAAGAAATAAAATTGACCTATATTGTTAGAGGTAGCCGAACCAATTATATCAAGAAGGCCACTCCTAAAGTAAAAGTGCTCCCTAATTGTTTTGACAATTACAGAAGCGCCAACTTCACGATTCTAATTTTTTTATCTACTAACTGTTCTAATCTAGTGTTAGATGCACAACAATGCTATATTATTTGTCACAACAAATGGTTTTTTTTTGATTGTAACATTTACACTTCGTATCACTAAAAATTGGTATCTTTCTAAGTTTTTTTATCTTGACGAAATAGTACATTTTGTCACTAAAGTAATTTTTATTTTGACGATAAAGTTTGTACAACACTGATCGTGATTTGTGACGAAATGCGTCCGTCACTACATGCAAGATTTAGCGATGTAATTCTACCTAGTGTATTCTTAGTTCTTACTTTTCAATAAAACTCGATTCTTTCTTACGGTTTTATGGTTCTATAAAGACAGAAATTCGATCTTTGTTATATAATATTCTCTCGAACTTTTTTGTCGAATCGCGTTTCGGATACCATGTTCGTCTATACTTTAATGTATTTTACCGATTCTAAGTTGGGAAAACCACATCCTGCTACGGCATGATGCATTAATGCCTTGCCAATTAAGCGGATTCATTCGTACATAATCTTAGCTGCCAAAGTATAGGGGAAATCAATTGAACAATCCTAGGACTAGAATTTTTATATACTAAAGTTCATGGCTGTGCATTAGTTAAAAAGTGTAGGAAATATAGAGAGTGGATTGTCTTAGAAGTTCTAAGGGATCTTGATGAATACTATCTTATGGTGTTCAAGTTCAAATTCTTGTCCACGATTTATAGTTTTAGGGAGTTACCTCACTCATGAGTTACGGGGGATTCTACAAAGAGACCGTCTTGGAATGTCAAGTTTGAAACATGTGTCATTTAATTTTGTTACGGGGATACGCTGTGCTTAGTTTTTTCTCTGGCATATTACGGCCCTAGGAGGATTTTGAATCAACAAAAAATTTAATGGAGAATCTCAAAACCGATCTTTTCTCTACAAAAAAAAAAAATTCCTCCCAATGTGTCCGACACCATTAACAACTTATAGTCCGGAGGTCTGCAGATTGACGCGCCAATGGTTAAAGTAAATTCTAGAAATATGATGACCTGGGAATATAGCCAGGCCACCCTATACTATGCCCCACTGCCAGAAAACACAGAGAAAGCCACTTACAGGACATAGATACAGATATAAAATATGGAGAAGACCGTCATCACCATTAGAATTCACAACTATGCTTGACAAAGCTATCAATAATTGAGAAAAAAACTTTCCATATGAACTTTAATCCCTTAAAAAAAAGAAGGAAAAACATTCACAGCTAGA
>RXIC02000177.1:0-26066 GCA_003952965.2 Morella rubra | reverse complement strand
CCAGAATATCTGAGGATCGGTTTCGATGTAGCCATTATACTCAGTATGTGCCTTCCAATCATCAATGCAAATAGCAGTTTCGCTTCCATAAAGCATCCAATCCAGATCTTCAAGCTCTAAACTTTGGAAAAAGAACTTTTGGAGTCTCGAGTTACAAAGAATATGACCAAAACCTTGAGCAAAATGTGACACCTGTTCCGAGATAGATGTCACGAATTGATGCTGAATAAGAAGCTTAACATAGTCCTCCCTGTTCTTACTATTCACAACGATGCTTTTCCCACCAGGGCAAAGCTCCACAACTCTCCTGGATCCTAACTCCTCGACTTCTCTGACAAATGTTAGTCCTAAAGCATCTGAATCAATATAATCAGGATCCATTTCCAGAATCAGCTTGCAGCTACTATACAAGCATGGATCTGCATCCCTTATATCTTCCAAAGATATGAACTTTCCAGCCAATTGCAAGAAAAAGACGCGATCGAAGACAATGCCTACTTGCACTTTATGCATCAAAGCTAATGCAATCACCCGACCAGAAAAGCAGAAATACTCAAGGTGCAATGGATCCACCTTAGACGCTGCATGCAAACAAAGAGAAATTGATCATAATTGTATTTGGGAAAAATGTGCATTTGCCTCCTGAGTCCATTTACTAAAGACAGACATAACTTCAAATGCTGAAGCAGGTAAATTTTGCAAAAGGACGCAATCCTGTTTGTATACTGAAAAATTTCTCAGCTTTTTCAGGCAAAAAATTTTAAAGAATTTTTTTATTTGGTTTTCTGAATGCGGTTACACGCAATGAAAATTGTTCATTAAAATTTTTACGATTCCTTTTCTTTTTGTGTTAGTTTCATGAGGTTTTATTTTTATTTTTATAAGTAAACTTTAATGAATTAGAAAGAAGATATAGTACAGGAGACTATACTGAAACCTAGAGCATACAAGCTAAAAAACTCAGAAAATCCAGGAAACCCGTAAAGCGGCTCCCTAACACTGAAAGTGGATACCTGTAGCTCGACAGAATTCTTTACATTCGTGTTACTAGGGGTACGAGATTTTCTTAAAAATGCATTAATAGTGAAATGAACAAAAGTTTGACAATAATATTTTACTCCAGGAAAAATAAAAAAGGGGGGCAGAGGCCCTCCCCCACACCCAACAGCACGTCAACATGGGATGGCCACCATCCACCCTCAATAGGGTGGACCAACCCTTGTCGCAGGATTCATGTGGGGCCTTTCACCCCAGCGTGGCGTGAAACCTCCCCTAAGTAGTGCATTTTTTTTAATGGAGATGAGTTTTCCTTTTTGAAAAACAGGGAGCTACTTGGCTGTTAAATCACAAAAATTGAGTTAAAACTTTTTCCAGAAAATTTCTAGATAGAAAATTGGCTTTTAACTTGTCTGGGAACCAAAACTGGAGATCTGTTTTACTATCCAAAAGTGGCGTACAATTCCCAGAAATATGACCTAAACCAAAACAGGTTCAAGTAGCTTCCCGGAGATTGAACTGACCTTACAATCAAATATGAAACAGCTTGTTCCATAAATATATGTATTGGAACTTGTGGGAAGAAGGATATACAGCCTCATTCCTATATAAAGACTCAGAATTTAGTTTGTACCATCTATCCAGGGTTTCTAGACCAATATGGTTCAGGGATTTCATGAGACGTTTCAAGTAACAGAATCTTAATTGTGACCACCTTCCCTTCTAAATAAGAATACGATTATTTTCTATCTCTCCTCCTAGCTCTCGCTCTCTCTATGAATATGGATTGGACAAACACATTAGATGGTTTTCATCACTGAAACTATTTTCCCTAACTCTGACTCAGCTAATGGTTGTCTTCTATTTTCATTACTGGATTACTGATGCACCACTTTTGGGTATTGACCACGTATATCACCTAGCCAAAATATACATTGACTAATACCACAACCACTAGAGACTGAGAACCACAATGACAGTCCTTTTTTCATTCTTTCATCACCTTCAAAAACCATAGTACCCTACAATGTATAAAACAAGAAAGACTTATGCAGGTGATGCCATTATATGACTTCCACTCTACGTGATTCTAATCATCAATTAAACTTGAGCAAATGGAAAAAACAGACCACAAGGCTCCAATTATAACATACATACATGCTCATTAATAAGTCTTCTGCAGTGCCATACCTATTCCAAGTTCTAAGTAAGTTGACCGTACATATCAAACACACAATCTTGGAAGCAAGAAATGATGCTCCTAAAAGCTTGTAAAACACTTAAAAAACTATCTAGTGCCTAGTGGACAACATTAAACTAAATGAAGATACCAGTTAAGTGTCACTATGATCATATATGCGTGTATGGGACGACATAACATTATCACTTATTAAAAGTTCTCTCTCACAGATACATATCGGTCTTTAACAACTCTAAATAAACTACACTACATACACAACCTTATCACTTATTAAAAGTTCTATCTACAGAAACATATTTGGTCTTTAACAACTGTAAATAAACTACACTACATACACAATGTCGCATGTCCAGATATTACTCAAGATAATGAAATTCTAGAGTCAACTTCTATACCACATTTCAACCACTACACCACAAGCAATACCAAAGGGTTAGGTCAATCAGTCATCATGTTCTACTATGTTCCTTTCAAAAGAAAAAGAACGATAATCAACAAAAGCGTAACACTGTTCAGGAAAAGAGTCTAAAAACGCCAATTGAACCTTACTTGGACTAGGATAAAACCTTCTACGATCATTTGGGCATGCCACAAAAAGCGCATTTTGTGGGTCAAATATAGCTTGGCACACCAAAAAGAACCATTCCCGCAATACACCAGGACCTGTAGCTTCCTCATTTTTAAATTCCATAAAGAGACCTGCATGTAGAGCCTCAGGGTCTGCCTTCGATATATACTCGAATGATTCTGCCAGCAACTGAGACCTGTCAATGAGCATCTCATGCAGCTCCTCATAGTCTTCTTTCACCTCTGGAAATAACATCATTGCCAAATGTCGCCTAGATTCAAAGTCGGTCACATCCTTTCGCTCAAGCAGCCAATGATGATCATCAGTACGCTTCGCATGTTTGATAATTAGCGCACACAATGAAGACTTTCTAAGCCTCACAACTGTCCAAAATTCTTCTTCAGCACCGAGATACAATTTGGAAATGCTATTCAGCTCCTTCAATATTGCAAGATATTGAGACCAACCCGAACAAATAATTTCAGTTTCTCCCTTCTGTTTGACAGCCAAGAACTCCTCCATTTTGTGGAGGCACTCTCCCATTCTCTTCAACAAATCAACAAACAAAAGATGAAGATGCTCAATCTCTTCTCCGTACAATGGATGCTTATATCCTGCTGCGTCCAACGACACAGGGATGAGACCCTGAAAACCAACTTGCTCCATTATCTCAGTCCGCAAGGGGAGCAAGAATGCCGCAAAATCATGGACATCGCTCAACAGCGGCCCCACACTCGAGGGTGATTCCATACTCATAAGTAAATCCCTAGACAACCTATTCCCCAGCTCGCTAACAAATGGGAAGATTTCTTGCATCACAATTATTCTCTTAGAGTTCTCCAACAACCCAATTGGTTCCAACAATGACCCAAGCGTGCTTCGACAAGAGAGATACAAAGGATCGTCATGAGCAGCTCTTCTGAGCAACTTACAAAACTCTAAGACTATAGGTGCACAGTAATGATGATATGGCTTCGGTAATGAATTACGACTCGAATTCAGAAAATGTCTAATTGAACTATCGGCACAGTCTTTGTTACCTATGGTCGGCGACATATAAAGCATAACCAATGCTGCCGGCGCCGAACACGACAGGAATATCTGTAAATGCCCGGGTCCACGCTCTTCGTCTTTTGGAGTTTCCGTTAGAAAATCTGTCATTCTCAATTTGATATGTTTCGCCGCGGTAGAGATGGTCTCGCCTCGGCAAAGCCGGCACACCACGGATACGATGTCGTCAACCACTTGCCAAGCGTGAGGGTGCTCGGTACTGCGCATACGGCCCACCAATTGCAGTCCAGCGTCGTTTTGGATGGAACATTCGGCGAGCGAGCGCTCCCACTGGAGCTGCTTTCCCCGATATATAGTCGCTGCTCGTGGACCGGAATTCCCGTCACCAGTTGGATTTTCTCGTGAACCGATCGCACGGTGTCATGAGAGTAGGCTTGGATTACCCTAGTTTTCCCATCGGGAATCGTTCTTATGAAGAACTGCAACCGCGACTCAGACCGGGTGGACCCGGCCCTTGTAGAGCAAGCGTAAGAGGCCGATCGGGCATCGGGAACCCTAGGACTGAATTGCTCCGTTGCGGCGGTGGTGACAACAGCGAGAGATTGGGCGTCGGAAGAGCAATGGACGGCGTTGGGTTCGTCTTTCCTCATTCTGACAGAGACTAACTCGGTGAAGACGGCGTCGTTTTCGTCGTCCTCGTCCTCGAAGGCGGGGCCACCATAGTCGTCCAACTTGCGTTTCGAAGAGAGGCGCGGGTGATCGACGGTGGGGATGATCGCGTTGGTGGTGGTAGTGGTTGTGGGGCCGCCGCGCTGGGGGACGCAATCGACGTTGGGGGTTTGCACGAGAGACATTTACGGCCCCAAGCCGCCAGTGGAAGATTAATCAAAGGTAGGGTGCAGCTGGGCGCATAGAAGCTGAGCTCGGAGGACGAGAAAGGTCGAAGAAAGAGAACTGTCCCCGAGAGAGTGAGGGAATTGATCGGAAACGTCCCCTGGGCCTTCTTTTACAGCCGTCATCGACAAACACTGCCATCTTACGCTATTATATTTATTTATATTATTTTCCCATTTAAGTTTTTTATCCTCACAACTATAATAAATAAATTTATAAGTATTTTTTTTTTTCTCTTTAGCTTACCCAAATTGCATGAAGGGCAAGTTGGTTAGTTGTGGCGCTTAAAACGCGGGACTTTCGTGAGCTTTTTCGAGATATCGACGGCTGTGATCTCTCCGCTGTCTTTTTTTTTTTTTTTTTGCGGTGACCCATGTTCAGTTTACTCAAGTGTAAACCAGATTAGTGACGACCTTAATAAGAAAAAAATAAATAAATCAAAATTTGGCCCCCCATTATCTCAAGATTCTCAATAGTTTCCCGTTGCCAATAGCCATAGCATACTTCTCCTAAATCAGTGTAAATCTACACGAATTGGTCCTTCTTAGCCGTTAAGCTTCGTCAGCAACAAGCAGGAAACAGTCGACCAGAGATCTTTTCCACTGGGTGAAAAAATTTGCTAACCGGTCTACACTCGAAGCAACTCTAGTGGAAACCGTGCAAATTAACTCGTGCAATTCTTCCATTATCAAGAATGAAATGGACTGACCCTGTTCAGCCATATGAGCTAAGTAGAAGGTGTTAGAAGCAGTCAAAGCTACCCACCATACAAAAGATAGACACCATTGACTGAAGATTATATGGGAAAAAGCATAATATTTTGGCCAAATTACTTCGTTGGTCCTTGAGATTTTCGCGATTCTAAGATTAGTCGAAATTTTTTCTTATGGGTCTTTGTGGTTTGGACCAATTCTCAATTTAGTCCCTCCATTCACTTGGATGACGTAAAGTGGGCCACGTCACGCCAAATGAAAAACCGACACGCGAAACATGGAAGCTTACTCGACTCCTCCAACTTGAAAAAGTAGGTCTCACATGCTAAATAGATTCTATTATCAAAGTGAATGAAGGGACTAAAACTTACTATAAATACTAATATGGAAATTGCGAAAACTCCAAAAACCAGCAAAGTAATTTAGCCTAATACATAACCACCTGTAATCCTGCATCAATATTTGAGAAGAGAAAATTTACAGAAAATAAGGACACATGAGACGAAAGTTAAAACTAGGCTTAAGAAAAACATACATGGAGGTCATAAAAGTGAAAAGCCTCCCTCCTCGAGCACTTGAGCTTCCAATGAATATTTCCAGCTCTAAACTCCGGAGAAAGAACATCGAACCTGGAGTAAAAAGGAACACCACTTCCTTTGAAGGTCTGAGGATTTTGCAAATTTGCATACGCCAATAAAGATCATGACTTCTGGCAACAAATCATCTAATTGCAGCCCTACCAAAATTTTACAGGTTCTGATTCGAATCTCGATGACTTCAATGTACCATGCCCAACTGGTAGGAAAACAAGTGTCATTCCAAGTCCGTTTGTGCCGTGTATGTCTTTCCAACTCTTTTTCATGAGAAACTCTCATCTGTTTTCCAAGAACAAAACACAGAATGTATATATGCATCTCATCTCTTTTACAGAAACATATACTTTCTGTGCTCAGGCTATTGAACACGAGTCTATAGAGAGAGCCTGCGGACCCTCTGCATCGATCAACTCAGCAAACTCTCCATGTATCTTGGACATCAAAGCCTTTACACCAAGAGCCACTTCTATGATCTATCCAAACATTCATCATACTAGCAAAATGAATACCAGCAAGAGAGAGATAGAGAGTGAAAAAAGCAGCAGTTGATTTCCAGCCAGGGAGTTGCAGATGCAATAGGTTCCACCAGCACCTGTTTTCCTCTTTTCCGTTCCTGGTCAACAGATTATGACAAAAACTAAGCCCTTGTGGTACTTGTGCACCTAAAATGTGTAGGGGAAATTAAGATCAATGGTGCCTCTTCCTCTTGTACTTCTTTATCACGATCAATAACTATTTGAACTGAAGAGCATACCCCAATCTTCTCCTCCCTACCTCTTTTCTTGACCAATATAAATGCTCAGACTCCTCTCTCTGAACTTCCGAGCCATCCTTTGAAAACACCACATGCTTGTAGTGCTGAAAAGTCCAAAGTCACTGCACCTTGCTCAACGCTATGAAGGCGAGTCCAGCAACTCGCTAACCCCTAACTCCTCCATGATCCAAACATTATTGAGGGTGGACAAGCCATTCAAACACACAGAGACAACCTCCAGAGACCTCCAATCCAATCACCAATTGTCATTCCGTTGAACTGGAATTTGTATACTACTAGAATTTCTGAGTGGCAAGTGGGAACCAACTCTCCAAGCACAGGTCGCCGAATTCGAACTAGACAGGACTCTGTTTAAGCCATCCGTCTTCAACTCTCTTCCAACACTCCTCGTTGTCGTGCAAACGTATCGAAGAGCAATTCAGACTTCGCATTGTTGGTCGCGATGGAGCTCAATACGCATCTTGATGAAATCTTGGTGGCTGATTAGGACGGAGAATAAACTCTTCATGGCAACTATGTCCTAGATCATCTCTTGTGGGAGGCACGACATCGACGGAGGTGGTGGAAGTCAGGGGTGGAGTGTAGGAGTCCGTAGTTTTCTTTTATAAGCTTAAGAGTCTGTCATTCAAACGCTTAACTACGAGATAAGAATTCCGATTTCTTAGGAACCGAAGAAAATGGTTTCCAGTGGGCATTTCGAATTTGAAACTCGGAATTGTTGGCGATATACAAAATGGAGGGCATGCTGTCAAATTTATAATATTTACTGGGTTTGTAGTTTGTAAGTTTCGGTCTCACCCAACTTAAGGCCTTCCCATTTTTCTGATGCATTCGCGCCCTCTCCTTATCGAAGGCGACCGAGTTTTGGAGATTCAAGCCTTGAGTTGTCGCCGAATGTTTTGCTTACCCAACTTGCATGGAGGGCAAGTTGATTAGTGACGACCTTAATAAAAACAGAAAGAAAACAAAAATCAAAATTTGGCCCCCCATTATCTTAAGATTCTCAACAGCTTCCCATAGCCAATAGCCATAGCATACTTCTCCTAAATCTGTGTAAATCTACACGAATGGGTCCTTCTTAGCCATTAAGCTTCGTCAGCAACAAGCAAGAAACAGTCGACCAGAGATCTTTTCCATTGGGTGAAAAAATTTGCTAAGCGGTCTACACTCGAAGCTACTCTACTGGAACCCCATTACGCCCTAGTACTTTCATCCCCAATTTCCTAGTTGAAGCTCTGATCTCGTTTTGTAAACCATGCAAATTAACTCGTACAATTCTCGTTTTGTATGTTGGGTAGCTTTTACTGCTACTAACACCTTCTAAGTAGCTCGTATGGCTGAACAGGGTCAGTCCATTACTCCGCTGGTCTTAAGGGATTTTCGCAATTTTAGTTTAATCTCTATGATAAGTTTTTTACTATGGGCCTCCCGGTAATTTGGACCAATTCCTAGTTTAGTCCATCTATTCATTTGGATGACGTAAATTGCCGACTTGGCTAACGGCTATCACATCGCATTAAATGAAAAACTGACACGCGAAGCATGCATACTGACTTGATTCCTTCAACTTGAAAAAGTAGCCCTCAAGTACTAAATGGATACCGTTATCCAAGTGAACAGAAGGACTAAACTTATCCATTCAACACGTGAATGATAGCCGTTGGCTACGTTTGTCAATTCTGTCATTCAAACGAATTGAGGGACTAAACTAAGAGTTGATCCAAACTACAAAGAGGTTCGTAAGAAAAAACTTACAGAAAAGAAGAAACTACTAGGCTGAAGAAAAACATACATGGAGATCATAAAAGTAAAACCCTCACTCATTTGTTGCAGCCCTACCAAAATTTTACAGGTTCTGATTCGAATCTCGATGACTTCAATGTACCATGCCCAACTGGTTGGAAAACAAGTGTCATTCCAAGTCCGCTTGTACCGTGTATGTCTTTCCATTTCTCTACGCTTTTTCATGAGAAACTATTATCTGTTTTCCAAGAACAAAACACAGAATGTATATATGCATCTCATCTCTTTTACAGAAACATATACTTTCTATGCTCAGGCTATTGGTCACGAATCTTTAGAGAGAGCCTGCGGACCCTCTGCATCGATCAACTCAGCAAACTTTCCATGCATCTTTGACATCAAAGCCTTTACACCAAGAGCCACTTCTATGATCTATCCAAGCATTCATCATACCAGCAAAATGAATACCAGCAAGAGAGAGATAGAGAGTGAAAAAAGCAGCAGTTGATTTCCAGCAATCCGAAGGAGGAGAAGCCAGAGAGTTGCAGATGCAGTAGGTTCCACCAGCACCTGTTTTCCTGTTTTCCGTTCCTGCTCAACAAATTATGACACTTTAGTGGACTACCATTGCGAAGACCAATATGAGTTCGAAAACTAAAATGTGTAGCGGAAATTAAGATCAATGATACCTCTTCCTCCTGGACTTCTTTTTGGATCAATAACTATTTGAAATGAAGGGCATACCCCAATCTTCTCCCCCTACCTCTTTTCTTGACCAATATAAATGCTCGAAGTCCTCTCTCTGAACTTTCGGCCATCCTTTGAAAACACCACATGCTTGCAGTGCTGAAAAGTCCTTGGGCCATGTTCGTTTCGGTGAAATTTTTAGAATTTGAATCCAATCCTCTAAAATTACAATTTCAACATTACTTCTGTATAAATACCAATACAACTCAACATTTCTTTTTTTACAAACATCAATACTACTTAACAACCTTTATACAAATACTAATAAAACTCTAACATCACCAAAATATTCACACCATATTTAAAATTCTTAAAATTTTACGAAAACGAATATGCCCAAGTCACTGCACCTTGCTCAAGGCTATGAAGCCAAGTCCAGCAACTCGCCAACCCCTAACTCCATCATGATCCAAACATTATTGAGGGTGGACAAAACATTCTTTTTATTCTTCTTTTTTTGGCTGAAAAAATCATCCATATATTAAACTAAAGAGTCTCAGAACATAATAGAAGAAGGAAGCAAAGCTGA
This sequence comes from Morella rubra, assembly GCA_003952965.2. Taxonomy (NCBI): domain Eukaryota; kingdom Viridiplantae; phylum Streptophyta; class Magnoliopsida; order Fagales; family Myricaceae; genus Morella; species Morella rubra. Next base: position 16,293 of record RXIC02000177.1, on the reverse strand, counting down.
GTCTACTACACCTATTGGTGCGTACAAGCCCAAACGCCCAGTAGATGAGCAAACTTGTTTTGTTTCCTAGAAATCCAAATTAAAGAGCAAGAACTAGAATGAGAAAAAAACGATCTAAGGTCCATAACAGCATCATAAATAAACCAGCTTGGCGAAAGAGAGTCATCCAAAACATCATTGCAAAGAATTTGGCAGTCGCTTTCAAACAACGTAAGCAACCAGTTTTTAGCCCGGGGGGACAAAACATTCATACACACAGAGACAACCTCCAGAGACCTCCAATCCAATCACCAATTGTCATTCCGTTGAACTGGAATTTGTATGCTTCTAGAATTTCTGAGTGGCAAGTGGGAACCAACTCTCAAAGCACAGGTGGAGTGCAGGAGTCAGTAGTTTTTTTTTTATAAGCTTAAGGGTCTGTCATTCAAAAGCTTAACTACGAGATAAGAATTCCGATTTCTTAGGAACCGAAGAAAATGGTTTCCAGTGGGCATTTGGAATTTGAAACTCGAAATTGTTGGTGATATACAAAAATGGAGGGCATGCTGTCAAATTTATAATATTTACTGGGTTTGTAGTTTGTACAGTTTGGGTCTCACCCAACTTAAGGCCTTCTCATTTTTTCTGATGCATTAGCGCTCTCTACTTATCGAGGGCGAGCGAGTTTTGGACATTCAAGCCTTAAGTTGTCGCCGAATGTTTTGCCGTTTGTCTCATCCAGGATCTCGTAAAACCAAACGTAGCATGAACTCAAAATCCTGAAGCAGGGAATTCTATATGAATACACAACGATCAGGCAAAAGAAACATACCAAAACAAATTCCATATCAGCTGCTTTGAGGATGGACTGGTATCTGATATCCGATTACTTGTTCCATAGATTGTTTGTAACTTGTGGAAGCCAAAGAGGTCAAATCAATTCAGCCGCATCCACAGTAAACAATTGAGTCTTAGGTTGTATTATACATCCAAGGTAACCCGCCATTCAGATTTTGTTTTGTTTTTTTTCTAAATCGCCATTCAGATTTTGAATTTCTATAAAATATGGTCCCTCGCTTTGGTTGTGTAGGGTGGTTTTTGGAATCAATATGCTTCTATTAATCTCTGTATCCCCTAACATCTTGGGCAAGCGCCCATCCCCAATGTATATAATGTGTAAAGCTGCGCAAAAAATGAACATCCCTTGAAGAGAAAACCTACACCAGCCGCATGAACGCGGAAGATTTAGCATGACATTGACCAACTAAGCAACCCCAAATACAAAAGCACATTCAGTAACACATACATTAAAGATGTTTAGAGCAGCAATTCCAAATAGCAAGGAATCATCAGAACATTTGTGATTCTTGGTGTGATGAGGTTAGTAAAATTACTTTGACTAAGATGTCCTGTAGATGACAACCCCCTTGGTTTTATCCACAGCAGTACGCTTTAAATCTAAGCAAAATGCCCTTGGAAACAAAGGTAACAAATTCACTTACTTGAATAATCCAATTAAAACTCAAAACAGGCTGTTGCTTCTGAGCTTCTCGAAACATTTGGTACCAATTGCTATGTCAACAGGTTTTCTCTCTCTATTTTATCTCCTATATTCTTTTCCTGAAATTTTGGCTATTGTATTCAAGAACATTACAAGGAGAACAAAGCGAATATACTTTAACCAAAATACACAAATATTTCATTCATACGTAAATTAGAATCACCCTTTAAGTTCCGAAATGCACAAAAGCCCATCAGCATCACATGATGGGAAGGAAGTATTCAACAGCATAAGTTTTAAATGCAAATACTACCATCATACTCAGAAAGCTTGTCTCTGTATGAGTTTCTCGCCAGCAGTAATTAATTATCGCCAGTATAAATAAAACCACAAAAAACAGAATTTAAAAAAAGAAGAGCTAAGTAGGTCACGGCCATATACATCATTGATGGAGCCTAATATCCTTCATAAGTGACTCTACAACCATCAAAAGTATGCAGTTCCAGAGGCCTGTAATTGTTTTTGAATAAAAGCTGTGTCGTGTCAAGAATCCCAACACTATCCATGAAAAATCCCGTAGATAGTTCCTTGAAGCGACAGAGTCATTCGCATTCTAACAAACTTGATGCAAGACAGAATAAACTTCCCGTTCACCAATCGCATGAGCTCCTCCAATCATTCATAAAAGCACCTAGAACCTTCAAATTAACCGTTAACATATTGCACGCGTGAAAGATACACGCACATGATATGGCTCGGATAAAAGCAAATCAAACCTTGAAAGACAAGGAAAATATTGAAGGAGGTATTCTTCTACACAACTTTTCCTTTCATACTCTCATATTCCAGGGGAATCTGTAACTTCAATCCTTGTTAATCCTGAAAGAAGAAAAAAGGATGTGTGGGGGGGGGGGGGGGGGGGGGGGGGCAAAGTGCAACCACAGAACACTAACAGTTAAGGACAAAAACATGAAAGAATCTTTTAGTACTCTAGACAACCATGTATTTTCTGTATCAAATAACCTAATTCTGCCACGATCAAAACCAACTTAGCTTAAAGTAGCAATTGGAAACACTAATTCGATTAATCCACACTAAAAATCTAGTTGTGGAGTATATTACCTTCCCTTTTCACTTTGTTTCTATTCTGCATCCTTCTGATCTTCTTATAAACTCAAATTAAATCCTTTTGATAGGAAATCATCCCTGCAAAACAATGACCAATATATTGACGTATTAAGTTAAACAAAAAAGAATAGGCCAAAACCAAAATAAGAAGATACCATCAGAATCATGCAAGTCATTTGAAAGGTGAAAGAACTAGACTGGACACAGAAGTTAACTTATGAACTACATTAAACCAACTTGTACCCTTGAGAGAACCAGAGAAACTAAGGATCAACTGCTAACAAAAGTATTGATCTACATATGCAGTCATTTAAGAAAGACAAAGGTTAGTAAACCAAGTCGAAAAATAAGCTTGGACAGACACAAATAAATAGACGGTTTATCTTTATTACCTCTGCTTTCTATTGCTTTTCTTCTTTTCCTCTTCTGGATGTTGCGCCATCCTATCCATTCCACCACCGCTTAAAGGAACAAGGCTTCCCACCAAAATATCGGCGCTGAATGAACTCGGAGCCCCCTCAATCCTCACTCTCTTGGATCTCCTCCTACTAAAATCATACCAAAGGAGCTTCTTCTTGTCCACTTCCAAAAGAACCTTGTCGCGGCACTTAGAATAAACTAGAGGCGTCACATGTCCGAAAGACCTATTCAAACTGGACTGCGAAATACTAAACAATTTAGACCAAGATTCCTTCGACCCATATTCCTTCATCACCCACACATCAACGTAGGCGTTATTGTAATTGCAAAGCATGCATAGGCACCCTTCGAAGACCCCAAGATCCAATTCAAAACCGTCATCGACAGGATCAGGTAGCGTTACTAACCGAAACTCCTCAACCCCAAAATCAAAAGCAACAATCAAACAGGACCAACCAATTCCTCGAGGCACCACCCAGTGCACAGCACCACTAGCAAACACGCCATTCCCTCTCCGATAGAAAAGAAGATAATCAAGCCGAAACATCAAACAAAGATAATTAGGGAGGTTCTTGACCACTCTCCACGAGTTACTCTTTAAGCTATATACCTTAACATCAGAAGAGAAAAACCCGTCATCAGCATCTTGCGAAAGAAATTGCACCATCCTCACCACCTTGTAATCATCATTAATGAGATCGCGCCCAAATCCATGAAACGGAAAACGACGAGGTTTTACATCACCTGAAGGCTTCTCAACCGGCATTATGGGCAATCTCTGATATTTCCTAGTTGATGGGTTCCACAGAGCCATATCTTCCTCAGAATTACACAGAGCAACCAAGCCATCGCAAGAGCCGAAAAATTCACTTATACCCCAGATCACATTCAAAGGGGGAATAAGTTCCGTGGCGATGGTAAGCGAATCGAAGTCGGCGGAGTAGAGGTACCAGTCCTTGAGGATGAGGCTGAGATTGGACTTGGTGGCGAGCGAGTGGCTAAGGTGACGTTGGACGAAATCTGGACCGTTAATTTGGGAGCACCAACGTTTCGAGACGCACCTGAAACGTACAAGAGTCTTGACCGGAAGCTGGTATAGGATGTCAGCTATTATATCCGACGGGAAATCACGGCTAAGATTCTGCATACGGCGGTTGTTAGGGTACATCCGGTTGTGTTTGGCTTCAGAAATGAAAGAGCCCTAGGTTGGTGATGTAACAGTTCAATCGAATCGGCTTTCAGAGTTTCGCTTATCACATACGAAGGGCAAGAAAGCAAAAAATAAAATAGGAAAAAGGAAAAAAAAATAGGGTAGATTTTGAGGTGCTTTCTAGTCATCACCGATTCACCAGAGCTTTTTGCGAACGTTGATTTTTGGTAGGTAATGAGCGGCTTGAAACTGTGAGCCAGAATGCTGAAGGGTTGGGACCCACACCCACCAAATCGCACGGCCACAACGTGAGGTCTTGTTATGAAGGAAGGGCCAAACACACTATTGCTATTGGATTGATTCTCTGGGGCCAATAACGAATCAAGAATCATACGGATGTTTCTCTGACGGTAAATCAGGAGAATCTTTTGACTATGTTGGATACTTTTCAAAACGTTTTAAAAATTTCTCGCACTCAATTTTTTTTTTTATTTTAATTTTTTATTAATTTTAAAAAAATCTACATACTTTAAAAATACATAAATAAAAAAAATTACTTTAAAATCTAAACCAAACATAACTACTTCTAGCCTTACATTTAATAAGAGTAATGTTTGGTGTACTTCTTGAGTTCTTTCCAAGTTCTTCTGAAAAGAATCTAAACTCTACTCTCTTATCTTGCCGTTAGACATTTCAAGAACACCAAACATCATAAATAAATCCTTCAATTTTTATAATTGAAGGACACCATCAATCACGGATCCTCGAAAATCTTTACATTATCCGGTCCATTTCATTTTTTTTAATTAAATATTCGAATCAACTTACACGCGCTTGCTACAATTCCACATCCTTCACGAACGGCACATTGGAATTCCTACATTTCATGCCTTTACTAGAGAAGTTTGTCATTATCAATGTCTTATTCAATCTCGTCCTTCTCTTTTCCAATTGCTTCCGAGATCTCAGGAGGGATTCAGTCATTTTCCGTTTGTCTCCTCTTTTCGCTTTGGTTTTTGGAATTTCAGTCCAACCACGAAGAACGGAGGTCTCAAGAGGGACTTCGGTCATTTTCCGTTTGTCTCCTCTTTTCGCTTTCGTTTTCAGTGTTGCTGTCAAATTATTATTTTTATTATAATATTCCTTGAAATTTTTTATCTTCACTTTTTTACTAATTCTCAAATTATTATTTTTATTATAATATTCCTTGAAATCTTCTATCTTCACTCTTTCACTAACTCTCGTGTTCACCAACTCCCCGTACCTTAAAATTTTAACAATCAAATACCATCGAAATTCGTCCTCAAAGACTTCTTCCGATCCCTCTCCAACGCTAGCAGCATATGATTCTTATCTTAACATGAACCACTTAGCTGAGAGTTAGCAAACAGACCAGTCGAAGGGAAAAGGAGAGAAGAAAGAAAACAAAAAGAGAGCAAAGAAATCTCCCCTCCCATCATTCTCACAAAGATCCACCTTGCCGCCCTACCCAAGCAACGTCACACCTAGAACCCAACCAAAATTCCCATCCAAGTAATTTCTCTCTATGTTCTTTACTCTCAAGCAAACATGTCGAAAATCAACAAAACTCTACATTGTAATTTTGTTTCAGATATGAAAATCAACCTTTCCTTCATATGCAATACAATAACTAGGTTTGCCCTTCCAAACCAACCTAAATCGCGAGAATGGGTGTCTGCACATCATCAGCCAAGAATTCCAAAATTCAACAACCAAGCAGTTCTTGTTCTAAACAAAGATTACTCTTTTGAAATTCAGTAAGAGCACTCCAAGAGATCCCAATCCACGCATGGTAAACAAAACAATAAAACAATCCATCAAGACACAAGACACAAGACGACGGCAGCAATTGATAAAAACACAGAATTAACACTTTTTGTTGATCATTCTTGATCCAAAATAGCTTCAAATGTTTTCAAAAAGTTTACGCCAACTTGATTAGCTTGTCGATGTTTTTACTTCTACAGTTCTGGGAAATCACATATTTGTAGAAGAGAGTGCAGCATACACATCAACGAACTCTCTCATTACCAAGAAAAATAGTTCAGAGGTCTGCACACTTTCTACCATAACAACAGCGTATAGTAAAATGTCAGTTCTATCATCAAAATTCAGCCATAGCTAATGTAAGACTGTAGCATCAAAATCAAAAGATGCTGCATAACGCATTTAAAGAGGATATTAACACATTGCGTCCCTTACCTGTACACTCATTTATAGTGGTGCATACAAGCTTCAAAAACACAAAGCACATAAAATGTTTTTTTGATAAGTAACAAAGCACATAAAATGTTATTGACATTGTACGCAAGTAGTGTCTTTTCACCAGGTGTAGGAGATAAGCAGTCTTCATAAGGCACTCATCAGAAAAAAACCTGCTGCAGTATAGATATAAAAGTACGGGAATCTAATATGTATATCAAGGTCTTTCTTGTTTATTTTCCATCTTTGGAGAATTTGATCTCTTCCTTCACTTCCCTCCCTGCAAAGAACAAAGGTGCGCAGATAAGTGGTTCATACGATTGGTAAAGTCAACAGAATGAAAAGGCACTCCTTTGTTTTTTTCTTTGGGCATAAAGAGAAGGGAAGGGTAGTTGATGAAGGCAGTTGACGAAATCAGAGGGTCACCCTTCCCAAGGAACCATACACCCTCTGAGCCTCATTCTGAAATGGCAGGAACAGCCTCCCCAAGAATGAGCATGCCCAACTCGTGGTGGCACTGTCTTTTTTTGATAAGTTAATATTATGGAAGCTCAAATGTTCACAGTACAAACTTTACAGGAACCCCACTCTAGTGCAACAACTAGACAACACGAGAAAACCATCACAATTGGAACACGCTGCTAACAAACTTTCTACTAATGTACACCTGCAACCTTCACGTAACCCTATTAGACAAAAAAAAAACAAAAAACCAGTCAACACAAATGCAAAGCACAAAGGCAATATCCTCCTAGTTCTGTATTCCATAAAACTAGTACAAGCTCATAGACAGTTTAGAACAGACAGAATCAGACAAGCATCAATAGAAACTTTCCTCCATGGCACTAAATCTCCTGACCTTCTATGGCTGTCATATCACACACCACTGACTCTCACCATATAATGGTGAAAATACATGAAAGAATAGCTTTTGGTTGAGACAGTTTTATATGCCCATGTCCAAACCACCAACAGCACAAAACTTCTTAACCAACAAGTGGAATAACCACAAATCTGTCAGCCTCCCTGAGGCCTCCTCAAAGAAATCACCGAGGAAAACATCACAGAGGCCCCAGAATTAACCTCTAAATCTCATATCCCGCAGCCATGAGAAGGCTACAGCCAAACTACATATAAACAGCCTAACACGTTGCTACTGGTCCCATAACACAAAATAGCAACCAAGAGACCGCCTGTGAGGATGCCGCACATATCCCATGGCCAAAACCCCAAACATCCACGGTCACAACAAAATCCAAATCTAGCCACCAAAAGAGGGGACACCACAGATGGCTGCGAACTGCGCCACCCACACACCCACAGATCTAGCACCACAACGGCAGTAAGCGATGAATTAACCCACAGATTCAGCAAACCCAAGGCAGATGGCAATGCCAACAACAACCCAAGAACATTCGCAAAGAGGAACCCCCAGCAGAACCCAAGACGGTTGGAATCGCCAACACCAACCAAAATGTAAAAGCAACAGCGCAGCACCTACCGTTGGCCCACTTGGCCGCGCCCTTACGCGCCGCCTCAGGGGCCCTCAAGCTCTGTTTCTTTTTGGTTTGGTCTCACGCTAGCAAACAGTGGTGTCACTGTTTCTGAAGGAAGAAGAAAATAATTTGATTCACCAAATTATGCCTTAATATACTTAAATTGAGCGATACCCTATTTAAGATCAAAAGATGGTACTCTAGCAAGCTTGAAAACAAAATCAAAAGCCAAATTCACTAAATCACCTCTTTTACACGTTTCCTTTTATCCATCTGTTTGCTTATAACACCAATTTGAAACCCTCTGACAGGAAATCATCCCTGCAAAATGAGGACCAATTCGTCAGGCACTAAGGCACATGGAAATACAGGTCATAAAATTGAATCAATTGCAATAGGGTAGCAAGCGGAAAACGGGCTTCTGGGCCTAGCCATCAGATTGTGAACCAAATTACATGCATCAGTACTCTCTGTGAACCATAACCAAAACCAACCATGTCAACTAATGAATCGTCACTCTATCAAATAACAATAACGTCTACACAACACGATGACCTGCATAATCACACAAAGATAGTTCAAGGAACCCAGAAAACAAAATTCTATGTCAATTTACCTCTTCTTCCCATTGGTCTTTTCGTCTCCTAAATTCTGCTGCCTCAAATAATCTTCTCTGTTCAATTCAACCGGAACAAGACTTCGGACACAAATCTCAGACTCAAACGAAGCTGGCAGACCACCAAGATTCACATTATTGACCCTTTTCCTTCTCAAATCATACCAAACAAGCCTCCCATGATTCTGTTCCAACAGAACCTCCTCGCCAGACTTCGAATAAGCCAACGGCCTCAAATACTTGAGAGTCCCACCAGCAACCTCATCTTGTGCGACCGTAAACAGCTTGGCCCAAGACTCCTTAACGCCATACTCCTTCATCACCCAAACATCAACACGAACATCGCAGTAATTCGCGACCATACACACGCAGCCACCCAATACCCCCACGTCTATTTGAAACTTTTGCTCCGTGCACTCGGGCATCGGCAATTCCCGGAAACTCTCAACCGTCAGATCAAAAGCGACAATCAAATCATCCTCGTCGAATTTAAACTTCCGGTTCACAACCCAATGCAAATGACCACTAGCAAGGGTTCCATTTTTCCTCGTATAACACAGAACATAGGGCATGTCGTCGGAGTCCCTCAATTCGTTCGCTCTGAGACTATAAACCTTCACCTTCGAGACAAACCCTTCGTTGTCCAAATCAATATACTGCGAAATCCTCACCAGCTTCTGATCGTCGTGAACCGGGTCGTACCCGAATCCATAAACCCGCGCCCCCAGCAAGCTCGACCCGTAGTTGTTTTTCTCAACGGGCAAAAAGGGTAAGACTTTGTGCTTTCTGATGGATGGATTCCACAGGGCGATGTCTTCGGCCACGTTAGCGATACAGAGCAAACCGTTGCTGGATCCCAGTACGTGAATCCGGTTGCTGTAGCACATCAAAGGGTGAGTAACCTCGACGGCGTCGTTTAGTTGGTCAAGGTCTACGGTGTAGAGCTCGGAGTCCTTTCGGAGTATGAGGCTTAGGTTGGAGCCAGTATCGACGGAGTTATTGAGGTGGAGATAGATAAAGCCCGGGCTGTCAATCAGAGAGCGCCATGACTTAGAGACTGACCGAAACAGAAGAAGGGACTTGACTGGTAGTCGGCAGATAATCTCGGTGACTACCTCCGGCGGCAGCCCCGCCATAACTGGGTTCGTCTTCGAGGTCAAACCGGAGCACAGTCAGCTCAGCGGCTCTTCGGGAAGTGCTTAGAGAAGAACGAGACGAAGACTTCGAGCGAGAAAAAAATTGCCAGATCTATCCTCTAGCTCTACTCTACTTACCTCAGAGATTACCCGGTTCTCTTTTCTTCCGTGAAGCGCGCTCCAGGGGAGTGGGACCACATGTACAATGTGGTTGGGACGCGTGAGAGCAAAGGGAACATTAGTAAGTGGGCTCGTCGTGTCCAATTTTGGGCCCAAGATGGCCCTATTGAATTGATTGATCGTTAGTTTGGACTAAAATGCAAAAGGGTCAAAAGTTGGAGACTCTTTCGTTGGGTTTTTAATTTTTTAATTTTTATCTTTTGACTACACGGCTGTGTTTGTTTTTGGGATAATGATAGGCCACTACCCCTGAAACTTAAATCCTTTCTAAATTGAATATGATAATCCAGACAATTCACCAAGCGATCAGATTGTGTGGGAATATTTAAGGAATCAAATGCTTCGAATTTCTGAACAGTAATAATAGGATTGAGATGGGAGTTGACAAAACTAAAGGGGGTGGATGCGTAGCATAGAATATAAACATATAAAAAATGAAAAATAAAAAGCATAGAATATGAACATAGTAGATGGGACATTAGGTAACGTTTGTTTGTTAAAATTTTAGAAATATTTTGAAGTTTAAAATTTATTGAGATTGATAAAAAAAAATTAAAAATACGTTGTTAAAAATTTTAAAATATAATTATTTTACTCAAAATTTTTATAACTCGAAATGTCAGGTAAACAAACGCCGACTAAGCGGTAATTACTGGTGAAGGGAACATTTTTAGGTCTACGAAGATGGCGACACATTCCAGTAGAGGGCAGGTGAGCGGCGCCAAATTGTCCCAAAATTTCTGGGAAAGTTCGGTCACGTCACGTGGAAGGCCAGCGATTAGCTTTCCAGGGAGGTGCAAGGTCTCTTGGGGTTTCGCCAGTATTCCATCAGTGAGCAATGGCATTCGAAAGTAGTCCTGAGAAAATGAAAGCAACCAGCCCAAATGCTTTATTTTTTGAGGTCTGAGAATTGGACCCAAGTGGAAGTCAGGACTTGGATTCCGATGTGTTGGGGCCATCCATTTATTTAGAGAAGACACTGATTAGTAATTACATCCCACTTCATGTGAAGCTCAATGGGTTCTAGGATACTCTTATCCCTATGCCTCCCATTTTGTTTTGCTATGTTCCAAATTCTTTAAAAAAATAATAATTTCATGACCTTAACCGAAAAAATGATAAAAGATGGGTTTTTAGCCTGAAAGACTATATAGTATTATGAAGATTATTCAACCACTACTTGTAATCCTAATCAGGTTTGTCGCGTGACATCAGGGCTTGCGTCTCTCCCTACCAACATATGCATGGAAGTATTATTAGACCATATAATACCCATTCTGATTTTTCTTTAAAAGTAGGATATATTATTCTTTTATGTTTCTTTTTTTTTTATTTCTCTAGTATTTTTCCTCTAAGTCAGGGGCCAATCTAAGGGTGTCTAGTGGAGACCCTGGTCCCCCAACTCCTGAAAAAAATACAGATTTTGACTCCTTTTCTTTTTTTAATGTTGGTCCTTCTAAAACTTATGTTAATGGAATTCCCCCTTCCCTCAGTTTAGAAATTATAATTTATTGATCATCGTGATATGATTAACTATAAGCCCTCTGGTCGACTTTCTGATCATCCAAGGATCATGATTATCATGATTATGCCCAAGAAGTATATGACCTTTTAAACCCAATCTGCCATGGAAACACTAATCTTATTTTGGTGGTATGAAGAGAGATATAGTGCTTTTGATAACCGAGTTTGAGTTGACTCGCACGCATCTCCACTAAACGTGTAGCGTATGCAAGGGACGGATACAGGAGGTGGGCGGGAGCCATTGACTCCTTAAAAGTTCAAAAAATCCCAGCACTCACCCTTAAAACAGAAATTTTTTTTCATCAAAATTACATTTTCACCCCCCCTAAATTCCAAAAAAATCCCAACACCCATCCGAAAATTGAAACTTTTTTCCTTAAAATTACATTTTTGCCTCTCATAAAACTTCAAAAAAAATCCCAAAAAACTTATGTTAGGCAATCTTTAGGAAATTAGCTTAATTTATAACAAATATTTTTACACCTAATAAGATAATAAATAAGATTTTTATATTTCTCTTTAAATTTAAAACTAAAAGATTGTGTCTTGGAAATCTCTAACCATTCTAAATCACAATCAAATGACAATATAAATTATTTTTATATTTTTTCAAGTTTTTGAAAGGTAAAAATTATACAATTAGACATAAAATTTTCACAAATAATATCACAAAATGATGCACTACTTAATGAATTTATCTTATCTTTATCTCTTCAACCTCTCTTTATTTATTATAATTTATTTTATTCTTAAAATCACCATTAAACCATTTCAATTGTAATTCAAAAGGAAAGAATATTATACATTAGTATTCTATGATTTATGACCTTTTTATCACTAGAGACATAGTCCTAGGTCAATAAATATGTTCAAATTTTTTAATATATATTTTATCTTAAAAATTATATTTATAGAATTATTATTTATATATACATAAATAAATAGATATATAATAAAAATTAAAATATTCAGCCCCTCCTAAGACAAATTCCTAACGCCACTGATTAAGCAGTCATCCTGTCTCAGATAAACTAAAAATTTATCGAGTTAATGACTTTAGAGATAATCCTAAAGAATTGGTAGAGCTTAAAAGCTTCTAGATTTGAAACGTTAAAGAGAGTAAATTTTGAATCTCTAGGCTTAATCAACAGGCCAACCTCAGACAAGTGTAGTACGTATAAATAAGACATCCAAGCAGACCGTTCATCATTCATGCATGTGAGATTAACAAAGAAAACATGGAATTGGGAGGTGCGTTTCACTTTCTAATTGGGTTGGAGGGGGCCACGGATGTCTGCCTGTGAATTATTGAGATGAGCCTTTGGTGGTCCTCTTATCACTCCACACGTCTCTCCTTCGACCAGCCAAGTGATGGGCAAACTTCTTTTAGAAATGGCAATACTTACGGAGCTTTGTGGATAGACTTGACATGGCTCCTGCTATTGGGCACGCGATTATCGAGTTCGGAAAGCTTTCCTTGATATAATCTAGCTACTTGTAACAGAAACAGAAACACTTAAATTCGAATCCCAAGTTATCTCTGACATAATTCAAATAATAACTAAGAAGAAGACATGTCAGATGACTCGGAAATTCATCAAGTTGATAACTGAGATGAGAATTTTGGGTCCCATATGAGTAGCAGAGAATTCGTATGAAAAAGACTTGGGAGAAAATATCGACGAGCTGAACCCATTGCAACTTGGGTTGAGATTAGCATTGACTCTGAAAGAGTCGTAGAACAATAACCAAGAGGCAAGAGACTAGAGAGTTCCAGCAGCAGATGGAACGATAAACGCCAAGAGAACTAACTCGTCACGCTTAGATTAAGCTTGATCTTCATCAGCCAAACATATGTGTTCCTATAATAAACGCCATTTGTAAAGTCATTATCTAGTCCCTCAAAATAAGTTGGGAGAAAATATCGACGAGCTGAACCCATTGCAACTTGGGTTGAGATTAGCATTGACTCTGAAAGAGTCGTAGAACAATAACCAAGAGGCAAGAGACTAGAGAGTTCCAGCAGCAGATGGAACGATAAACGCCAAGAGAACTAACTCGTCACGCTTAGATTAAGCTTGATCTTCATCAGCCAAACATATGTGTTCCTATAATAAACGCCATTTGTACAAGTTGTCATTATCTAGTCCCTCAAAATAAGTTGGAAGCAAATGTTAAATCCGGCCGACAGAGCTTCTTTTATCCCCCGACTAGTTGAGACCCAGATAAACCTGAAGGCAACAATGCATGGTTTATTGCGCCGTTCTCGTTTTGTAATTTGTCAATCACCAGACTGGGAAGGAAGAATTTACCTAGGAAAACTGAAACTAACATGCGGGGACTGTCTCATGTGGCCTACTCATGTTTGAAACGTCTCACTTGGCCATCTTCCTTACGTAAGTCAGCCCACCCCTTGTCAAATTATTGATCTTTATTAGCTAAAATCCAAATTACACAAATGAAAAAAGAAAATTGAACTTGTCCACTACTTCCATCAGATTTCAGAAGAATAACGCCACTGAGGCTAGCTGAAGCCGACTGTGTATATATATATATATACCCCCATTTCCATGTTATAAGCCACCACCCCCACCATTTTCTCTGTTCTCCTCCTCTTTTCCTGCCCACAACGTCGATCAAATGGCTGATCCCATATCCGATGACCCCAAGACCCCACTTCTTCCCTTACATGATCAGATCCAAAGGGCCCAGAGCTTCCGTTCCTCTCTAACATCCATTCTGAACCCCAAAAACTTCTACATCCTCCTCGGACCCCTTCTGTGCGCCATCATATGTCTTTGTGTCAAGCTGGATGGCCACGTGACGAGCCGCAACATGTTGGCTGTCCTCGCTTGGGTCTTTACTTGGTGGCTTACTGAGGCCGTCCCCATGCCAGTGACCTCCATGGCCCTGCTCTTTCTGTTCCCACTCTTTGGGATTGCTTCTGCCGATGAGGTTGCGCACTCTTACATGAACGACGTGATTGCTCTGGTCTTAGGGAGCTTCATACTTGCTCTTGCTGTTGAGCATTATAACATACACAGAAGATTGGCCTTGAATGTGAGTTCCTAGCTGCCATTAGTTTTTTACTTCCTCTATCTATTAGCTTTCCCGAAACAGACTACAATTTGAATTGTCTTTAGCAAAGCACCATGATTATGCCTGCCTTACCTATCCTATCTACATGCTACAAAGTTTCATACTCTCAGGCTCTTCAAATGATGACTTACCAAAAAAGAAGGAGAAGGAAAACATCATTCAGATTTTAACCTCTTAATTGCGTTTCTGGTTTAAATGTAATCCAATATTTATTTTAGTTGTTTAAATTTTTTAAAATACTGTTTAAGTTATAATTACTGCAACATTTGATTACACATTTGAACGGTTTAGACTAACTTCTCAGGACATCCTATTAACTTTTGGCTTTTGAAAAAGAAAAAAAGCAAGAAGATTATCAAAGGAAATATTTTGAAGGGAAACAATTTACTTCTCCCCATGTCTCTCTCAAATAAATTATAATTGATCACATGAACCTCACGTCCTACTTGCCCAGAAACTTCCATAATTTGTCCCCATCGTAATTCATGAAGCATCTACTTTATCGTACAAAGTGTTTCTGGTGAATTATTTGACACTTGCCCAACGTGGGGACAAAGCAGATAACGGTTCTATTCTGTGGAGATCCACTGAATCCACCACTGCTACTGCTGGGGATATGTGCCACCACGGCGTTCGTAAGCATGTGGATGCACAACGTGGCGGCGACGGTGATGATGATGCCCGTGGCGACTGGGATTCTACAGCGCCTGCCGACGGGACCAACTCAGTCCATCGTTGAAAAAAAGTTCTGCAGGGCAGTGGTTCTTGGTGTAGTATATTCGTCTGCTATTGGGGGGATGTGCACCCTTACCGGGACAGGTGTCAATCTCATATTGGCAGGGTTGTGGAAGAGCTATTTCCCTCAGGAAGAGCCCATCAGCTTCAACAGATGGTTCTTTTTTGGATTCCCCTTGGCTTTGTTGATTTTCTTTGCCTTGTGGGGTATACTTTGTTTGTTGTATTGCTCGAGGGGCTAGGGCAGGTTCTTTCCGCATATTTGGACAAATCCCATTTGAAGAGGGAGCTTGAACTGCTGGGTAAGACTTAAAAAACATACCTCTACTTAATTTAGGCCAAATGCAGTAAATAGGAAGTCACGACCTTGTTCCACTAGGCAGTTGCTTTGTCCTTGATATATTTGACAATAAACCTGACCGAGTTGAGACTTCTCCTGGAGCAGGTCCAATGGCTTTTGCAGAGAAGATGGTGCTTGCTGTGTTTTCGGTGCGTTGCTAACTATTTGTAATGTGTTACTTGTAAAACTACTGAAATTGGGAATGCCCTTAGATTGACACAATGGGTTGGTGCAGATGCTAATAGTTTTGTGGATGACAAGAAGCATATCAGAGGACATTCCCGGTTGGGGAGCTCTTTTCAAAGGCCGCGTTGGTGATGGAACAGTCAGTGTGAGTATCATCACTGAAGAAATTACATACATTTCGATAAGATACAAAGTATATATTTCATGGGACTCATGGGAAGGAGATAGAATAATAAGTGGTGGCTCTTGATTTCGCAGGTGATGATGGCAACTCTGTTGTTCATAATTCCAAACAAGAGTAATAAAGGAGAGAGGCTCATGGATTGGAACAAGTGCAAGAAGCTACCCTGGAACCTTATTTTGCTTCTAGGAGCTGGCTTTGCCATAGCCGATGGTGTCCAGTCAAGTGGCCTCACTGACATGCTATCAGAAACCTTGGATTTCTTGGTGAGTGTTCCGTATTTTGCCATCGCCCCTGCTGTCTGTCTCATAAGCAGTGTCCTGACAGAGTTCATCACTTCCAACAACGCTACGACTACTCTAGTAATCCCTCTTCTCATCCCAATAGCTAAAAGCATGC